>JAQZBX010027086.1:0-28567 GCA_029593785.1 Cabassous unicinctus
TTTTTTTTTTTTTTTTTTTTTTTTTTTTAATGTTTGAGCCGAATTGGAGTTAAGTCTTCTTGGAATATTTGGTAGAATTCCCTGGTGAAGCCATCTCATCCTGGGCTTTGCTTTTTGGGATGCTTTTAAATACTGTTTCAACCTCTTACTAGTAATTGGTTTATTGAGATCTTCTATTTCTTCTTGAGTCAATTAGGTAGTTGTTGTTTTTCTAAGAATTTGTCCATTTCATTTAGGTTATCCAATTTATTGGAATATAGTTGTAATTTTTCATAGTATCCTCTTACAGTTCCTTTTCTATTGGTGTCTTTGATAGTAATGCCCCCCTTTTCATTTCTGATTTTAGTTATAGTTTTTAAACTTTGTTTCAACTTCAAAAAAGAAAATAACAGACAAAAGGTAGCTTAACGAATTATGGAAGCATTACTTTAAATAATCCTATCCAGGTACATTTACCGTATTTAATCCTAAAAATAAACTCAGTTGTTTCTCCAATGTTCTGAAAGATGATTTTCGTTATTTTAACTTCTTTTTTTCTCTTTGTCAATCTAGCTAAAGTTTTGCAATTTAATAGATCTTTTCAAAGAGCCAACTTTAGTTTTTTTTTTTATTATTATTTTTATTTTATTCTTTCTATTGTTTTTGTTTCTGTTTCATTTATCTCTAATCCTTGTTGTGTCTTGGAGTGAGCTCCTGCTTACTTTGGGTTTAGTTTGCTCTTCTTTTTCTATTTTTTTGTTTTAAGTTAGGCCTTTGATTTGAAGTTTTCTTCTTTTTTTTTAACGTATGCATTTAGAGCTGTAAAATTTCCTCTCAGCACTGCCTTTGCTGAATCCAGTAAGTTTTGGTATGCTGTATTTTCATTTTCATTCATGCCTAGTTTAAGGAAGAGGATTTTTATATCCCTTTCTGTCACCAGCTAGCTAGCCAGGTGCTAAGCCCACAGAGACCTGCTCCTTGTGTGGGGGATGGGCACCAGTAGCCACTGCTTGGAAAGAGCAATTTGCTGTTCACAGTAATTTATCAGCCTATTTCACACCCCCTTCCCTGGAAGCCACACAGTGCTCTTCTGGACTCTGGATTTTCAAAGCTGTTGTTCCAGGTTTTGCCTGTTTTAATAGTTGTTTTGGTGTTGGGCTGAATTCTGGAGCTCATTACTCTGCCATCTTCCCACTATTGTTTCTCAGATATATTGTTGTTGTATAAAGACAGCACAATAAAAATAAAACAAATCATTGTTTGATGTGAAAACTTAAATGGGTTATAAATCTGATAGTAACTGTTGAAATATTTAGTTTTCACTAACTGGTCCCTTTCAATCCCCTTTCTAGATTATCCCATACATTAACCAGTAACAGGAAACAAAGTCCTGGGAAAAAGTATCATCTGTAGAATGACTGTAAAATGTATTTCAAATCACCATATTCTTTTATTATTACAAAAGATAGTTTTTAAAAAAAGCGCTAAACATTTTGTGCCCTTAACAGTCTAAATAATAAGAATTAAATGTCCAGTATATAATTCCATTGTAGAAATTATAGTTCACCAGGTTTGGTGGCGTGGGGAGGTGCATAAACCAGATTGGATATTAGCGTGTTTTCCATTACCTTATTCACATCATTAATTTACCAAAGTGTGAACCCCGGACCATTTGCAAAATTAAAAACCCTCAGGAGATTGTAAATTCCAAGAGAGCAGAGGCTTTGTCTGTTTTGTTCCTTGTTCTTTCCCCAGCACTTTGAATGTCTGGTGCAAAGTAGGCACTCAATAAATTTTAGTTGAATGGATGAACACATGAATGATGTCTTCCTGTACTTATTAATTCAAAAATTAGAAAAACTTATTGCATAAAAAATAAGAAAATGTGTTTAAAATCAGGGAGATCTCTGTTTGAATGTCTGCTTACGTGATTTTAGACAAGCTCCTTTACTTTTTTCGACCTGAGTTGCCTCATTAATAAAATTGGAATGATAATACCTAAATTAAAAAAAAAAAACTATAGTAAATGTATTAGAGGCACGTAGCATAATGCATAAAACACAATAACCACATATTTTAAAAAGCAGATATTTTTAAAACCATGCCCAAATTGATTTATTAATAAACCATGTAATAAGTACCTGCTACATTGCAAGGCTCTGATTTAGATCCTGGCAATTCAGATATGACTAAAACACAGCGTGGATGAGTCCAAATTCAAGCAGAAGTGACAGTTATGCAAAGAAATAATTACAATATTTAACTATTAAAATGAAGTATGAACTTTAAAGTACTAATGGAGAGGAAACATGTATTTTATTTTGGATATGTTTTGTTCCAGTCTCTGTCACCCATCAGTGTAAAAGTTTGAGAAGCTCACTAGAACACTTGAGAATATTACTGTTTCACTTGACTTCCATGCTTTATTCTTGGAATTATGTTTGATTATATAGATCATATATGTAATTAAGGAACTCAGGTGCTTAATAACATATCATATACTATTCCATAAATATTTGTTGAATGAATGAATGAACAAATTAATGAGAAGGTTGATTGCATTTAAGGTATGGATACATATATATGCGAACTAAAAGATTGAGGTAGATGCAGTTGGAGAATAATTTCTTTAAAATGTAGAATAACTCTGAAATCAAGGTGATCTCGTTTCCTTCTCACAGTTTGCGTGAGTATACCTAAATCACCTAATTGTTTGACACCTCATTATTCCATTTGTTAAATTTGCAGATATTGTTTTTCTTTAATAATTACCCTTTTCCAATTTTTAAAATCTTTGATTCTCATCATATCATATTTCACCCCATGAGTACACACAAAGCAGTTATTTTAAAAAATTTTTAGTAACAAATTAAAAATACTTACCCTTAACTTGAGAAATGAAAAATAGATATTGAATGTTATGAGGAAACAGTCTGTGAGACATTGTTGGAAATTTATGCTACTTACTTATATATTACACACAGTATTAAGTAATCTTATATTTTTAAACCTATCATGGTGTGAAAGTCAGTCCCATGGTCTTCCTTTTTTATTTTAGAAGCATTATAAATATTTACAAATACCAATCTATATTCTCTATTCATGTCCACATCTGTCTTTCTCTTTCTTTCTTTTTCTCTTTTTAATCACCAAATTAGTATGTACATCAGAGAAGGTTTTGCAGAAAATCACATTCTCGTTATCTAAATGGGTTTTGTCACACCTTTGGCTTCTGTCAAATGAGTACTAGATTAAATTTGGGTTTAAGCAAGTGTAGAAAGATGTTTCAGGTAATAAATAGATTGAAAGGGAAATGGAGAAGAACCCAGTTGATTAGAAAAGAGAATATGTTTCTTTCTGTGAGTGGCTCTGGTGGTTTGGAACTTTATATACCTAAGAAAATCTTGTTCTTAAACTGAGTCCATTTCTGTGGGTATGAACCCATTGTAAGTAGGACCTTTGATGAGTTTACTTCAATTAAGATGTGGCCTGGGATGAGTCTTAATACTGTTACTGAATTCCTTTATAAGCAGAATGAAATTCAGACAGAGAGAAAAGCACAGGAAACAAGAAGCTGAAGTTCAAGGGAAGCAGGAGGATAACTGAGAGCCCAGGATAGTATGCCATGTGTAATTGCCGTGTGACAGAGGAGCCAAGGACCAGGGATCACCAGCAGCCATCCCCAGAACAACAAAATCTTTGGGAGAAAATCATCACCTTAATGATGATACCTTAACTTGATTTGGACATTTTCTTAGTCTCAAAACAGTGATTTATTCCCATTGCTTAAGCCATCCTTTTGCAAAGTATTTGCTTGAGCAGCCTAGGGAACTAAAACAAGGGATGAATTGGAGAAAGGAGATGGCCCTACCTTCATGTAAGTTACCAACAATTAGTCAGTGAACTAATGTGAGACAAATGGTTATTTCTGAAAGTTTGAAATAACTTAGCAAGTCAAAATGCCCCCATTTTGGAAAAACTACTAGCTGTGGAAACAATGCAACAAAAAAGCTATTGTTATGCTATCCGAAATACATACAATCGATGCAATTTTATTCTCTAAACTCCAAGAAATCAAGAATCACTTTCTTCAATATAATTCCTAAATGTAATTTAAAAACTAAAGAGAAAATCATATTCTTTTTGATAGATCAAGCTGTATAATCTTTAATAATCATAAGGAGTACCAATATTCTCCAAAGTCAAGAAAATATATGGCACAATCTGGGATATTCAACAATACTCTACAATGCTCTTGTTTTGTTTAAACATATGTTCTGTGATTATAATCAAATGTAGGGAGAAGTATTATATTATGCATTTATCTGAGTGGGGCAATCTTCTAAGTAAACTTAAAGAACTTCATTTTTATTGCCTATTGGTTCTTGAAATATATTTCCCAAAATATATCTCTTTCTTACTTCATTTTATATGGTAGTTGATATTTTTTATCAGGAAGCTGAAATTTCATAGAATTCTTGTTTTTGTTTTTTTTTCCTGTTGCTACTATTTTTCTAATTTATTTTAATTTTAAAGAAGCTTTAGATTTTCTGAATGTTACATAAAAAATAAAAGGGATTCCCATATGCCCCATTCCCCTCCTCTCCCACACAGCATCCCTTACTAGTGTGGTACATTTGTTACAATTGATGAATACATATTGAAGCAGTCTACTAACTATGGAATACAGTTCATATTATAGTTTACAATCTGTCCTGCACAATTGTGTAGGTTATGACAAAATATACAATGGCCTGTATCCATCACTGCAATGTCATGCAGGACAACTCCAATGTCCTGAAAGTACCTCCATGTTACACCTATTCTTCCCTCTCCCATCCCTCAAAAACTCTGGTGTCCACTGCCTTTATATCAATGATAAGAGTTCTTCCATTGCTAGAATAATAATAAGCCTATAGTAGAATGGTAATAAGACTACTTTAGTCCATTGTTCGTCCCCAATCTTGAGAATTTGGGGATGGTGATTCCCACTCTGTTTCTAATTCAGAGGGAGCTTAGATTCCATGTGGCAGATGGATGGAAATATCTTGCTTGCAGTTGCAGACACTCTCTGTTCCTTGGGATGGGTGTTGTCCATCATCATCTCCTTATTAGTTGTCCTGGGTGAGTCCAATGAACTGGAGAGTAGGTGTTACAACTTTGCTGAAATTCAGGGCTCAACTGGCACATAGATGAGCCAGAGATTTAAGTCTCTGAGACAGATATTTATCTAGTATAGTGCTAATTATAGGGAAATTGCATACAATTGTTAATCAATAGTTTTGGGTTGGGAATGAAGGGATGGACCTGGTATTCTCTTATAATATTCAGGGAGCTGAGATCACTCAAAAATTAGAGAATTAATTGCATACTTCAATAATTTAAACTTCTATCAGCATTTAGATATATTGATAGAGTTATCAATCCTTTTAATTTTTTGAAATATCTGAAATCATTGTCTATTGAATATTTATTTCAAAGTGATGAGTTATATTAAAAACTATGACTCTAGGGAAAATTCTGTACAGAATGAAAAATATATTCTATTATTTAAGTACATTTATGTGATCTTATGTAAATTTTTATTTGTTTACTAATGTTTGCTTATGTTAAGAGCTAAAATAATGTAACTGAATTTATTGGCTTTGCTTCTTCTTTCTCTACCCCATAGCTGCTTTTTATATTACTATTGTGAATATTAGTATAATGAACATTTGATCTGTAATTCTTTGGACTCTTTACCAAGCCCTGTTGGTACTGTATGGGAATGAGTAAAATGGTCTCTTTAATATATTTCTGAGAACTTGATAATGTTTTCTTTGTAAAGATTAATTCTCAAACATTTGATTTCCTATTTCAGATACTTAGTATTTAAACAACTGACACAGGAAATAAAATAAAAGTAAAGTTAAATCCCTATTATTGAAGAGCAGTAACCACTTTGAGTTTTGACACTTGTGTTAAATATTAGGGATGATGAAACAATTTCTAAGTACTTCCATATTATAGCAAGCTGATCTGGGGTTTTAGCTGAACTCATTTTTTTTCTTGACAATTTAATTGAATGATAATTTCATTGATCTTCTCCTCATTAATATTTTAATTTTGCCTTTTTCCAAATATTTTCACAGGTTCATTGTAATTCCTTATCAACTTCAAAATATTTACAGATTTAATGATGGTTGATTTATGACTTGAGGATTCTTACAAAATTGTGTCATAGAACATTGAAGCAATAGACTTGATTATATAAAAAAAAAACTTTTATTGTTTCCTTTGAAAATGTATTGCTGTCCTCATAAAAAACTGTTTTCAGAGAGCTCACATATTAGTGGCTGTGTGGTATGTACAATGTACAAATAATTTAGCATTCAATAATTTAACATATATGAACTTAAGTTTTGATCCATTTATTATATGTATTGCTTTTTCTCATGTGCTAGAATAGCAATATATAGTCTGGTTCAAACAAGTTTTACCCTGCCCAAATTAATAGTGTCTTATGACTCTGCATATTACAAATAGTTAGAGACAGAACTGAGACTCTCACAATAGATCCTGGAAGTGGGGTTAAGATAGTTGTTAAACAATTATGAGCAGTCCTTGTTTCTCATTGAATGGACTTAAGAATATAGGCTCTGTTAACAGTGGCTGTCATAAAGAGACTGGCTGTTATTTATCATAGCTGCACAGCAGACTCAACCAGGGAAAAGAAGTACCTAACTTCCTGTGTTCAGTACAACACCTTTTCTGTTGCCAAATCCCCAATTTCTCAAGTAATCGGTAAAATGAAACTTAAAATCAAAATATGCTACTAAGATTTAAGTAAAAAGTTGTAATTGAACTCTCCCTATTTCTTTGCATCCCTTAGCCAGACTCAAGAGTTTTGGATTGTATGGTCTACTTGGCTAAGCTTAGTCATATGGCTCTGCCCCAACTTCAGGGATCAATAGAATATTGGAAGTTTCCATGTTCTTAATGGAAGACTCAGCTACCATTACCCCTAATTGACTACTACTTAGCCTTCAGCTCTTAGAAGGACTCTATTGCCTTGTGGTGTAGAATTCAGGACTCTGGAGCCAGAATCCCTTTTCTGCCACCGCATGACTTTGTGACAGTGACATCTTCTTGGGAAATTACTTCATGTATAAAACAGATGATGACAACAGTGTTACCTTAAAGAATGATTATGAGGATTAAATGTACTAAAATTTGCATTTTTGGACAGGACCTGGCACACAGTAGGTGTCCAGTGCAGGGTAGCCTTTTCTGACCAAGTAAAGACCTCTGTTTATAAGCTCTCATGGAAGCATGTTTCTCCCTGGATTTATTGATGGTCAGGGTTGCAATTTTGCCTTTATGTGTGTGTGTGCGTGTGTGTGTGTGCATGTGTGTGAGAAATAGAGACAGACAGGGAGAGAGAGACAGAGATTAAAATCTGTTTCTCCAGTAGAAGCCTATGTTCTCTTAGACATTTCAAATCTTGTTTTATATTGAAACTTGCTTTTATATCATCCTAGTATTTTATTCCTTATTCTGTATTTTATCAGATGTTGTAAAATATTCTTGATCACTCTTTTGGGGTTAATTTGGATAGAAAAAGAGTTAAGGAGATTTGGCCAAAATGAATCTTTTAAGTTCTAAATGTTACCCATTTTCAAGGCCATTTATAGTTTAGAGTATGAGAATATTGTACAAAATACAAGTACAAAGGTAATATGGAATTCTTTTAGGGTACAGTAATGGGTTTTTGAGAAGTCAAATATAACTCCAAGACTCCTAATTATACATGCCTAGGAAGCCAAATGATTCAATGTGTTTGTATCAAGATTGTACTCCAGTAAGAATTAATTTCATCAATGTCTTGTTTGTTAAAAAAAAAATAGAATAACAGTCGAAGCAATACTATGCTTTCTATCAGCTGGACGCTTTATTTTTCATTATTGATTATATGCACTGAATCTCGTAAAGGTAATTTAAAGTCAACTTTTCGCTTCTAACTTTTCTAGATATGCTGGGCATCAGAAGTTTGAATGAAGTAATCCTAAAGAAAATAAGATAAACATTGATGTAATATTGTATTACTGCATAAAGATTTTTTAAAAAGTTATACTTTCACCCATAAATTCCAAAACCTTGATAATAAGTTTCACAAAGCCATACTGGGAAGTCTTAGGACTTCAGAATACTGTCGTCTAGAGAGGAGCATCCACTCTTTTAAGCTTCCCCACTGACCCTAGGTAACATTTTGCATTTTAACTGCTGCAAGCTGTAGAGGTAGCCTAACTGTCTAAAGAAAGTCAACTATGTCCCTCAGCATGTGTTTTCCTACCAGTAATAGACAGGCTCTGCCTTTTTTGTTCTTAGAAATATTGAGTAATAGGATTAAATCTTCCTATCAGTTGAAGAAATCCATACGCTTGTGTGAAATCATAGTTACTGGTAATGGCCAGCACATTTATTTACTGTTTTTAGATAAGTACTCATCGTTCTTAAATTTTGAATTATGACTTAAGATAGAAATATATACTGCAGGAAATAATTGAATCTCCTAAATTAAAAGGTAATGTTCCTCTTTGGGGAGCTTCCCAAATTGAATTAGAGTAAACAAATATTGGTTTAGCAACTATGAGCAAAGCATTGTGATATGGTGCAATGAAGAAAATGCCCAGAAGACATAGTTTCTTTTATTGAAGTTTAAAATTAAAAGAGAAGCAGGACATAAACGACTACAAGATTTTCAAAAAATAATAAAACAGTGGTTTCAGGTTTTTTTTGTTTTTTTTTTTAATTTTTCACCTGAAAGAATTGTGGAAAACCATAGTGTATCTCTTTCATATTTTAAACATTTTCATCATTAATTTTAAAATTTGCAAAGGATATAATTTTTGGAATATTGCAAATATTGATATTCTCTCTTTTAAATTGATTCAAAGGGATTTAAATACAATGTTTATTTGATATTTACCATAATCTGCTTAAAACCATCCCCAAACAAGGTTTTCTTTAACAGACAGGTATTCTACATTATTCCTTTTATGCTTGAACTCATTTTTCTTTCAAATTCTTTCACAGAATTTTATCCTAGGGTAATACACTTCTATGCTTACAAGTATTTACTTTATTTCCGTATCAAGCTTCTCTTCAGCATGTGTGTATACATGAAAGTTTATTTATTCCATGAGACAATAAATCTTTAAGTATTTTAAAAAATTTCCTCTCATTGAGTTATCATTACTGCTCATTATGGTGTATAATGGATCAGAACAACATAAAAATTGTATACTTTGATAAGTAATTATTATTAACAAAGTAAAATGTATTTGGTAATACAGTTTTCAGGGTGATAGATGAAACTGGTGTTTGGTTATGGTAGCTAGATTAAAGAAATGTTCTAATTGTCCCTTTGCTTTTCTCATTTTTAGGCAGTAAGATTGCAGATATCTGAGAAGGGTGTCTTTTTTTTATATATAAAATGGGAAGCGCTGTGATTTGCAAAGGGGTAGGGGAGGAGAATCCGGATTTCAAGTACCTTCTCAGGCAGATTGATTTTAAGGAAGGGAGCATGTTGAATTTTAGGACCTAGAAATTGCTTCTCTTAAAAAATTATCTGGGGTTCCAACCCTTTAGAGAGGATTCCTATATGGCTAAGGTATCCATACATGAGTTTAAAGACCACTGTGATAAAACACATATGTAGTAAATGAAACTAACAGTAAAACCAATACCATAGGGCAGTACTTAACTGATTGACAAAAGCATTTAATGAACAGTCCTTTCTTAGGTTTTTTATGAGATTGAGATACCTTATCTAAGGTTACAAATGCCATGATTGAAACTAGCAGAAGGAAACCTCTATTGTATTTGGGAAACAGTAAACCAGTTAGCACAAAATGGAAGATTCAGGATGAGGTTCAGTACTTTAACATACCCTTGTTCTGCTATGTTTTCCATTGTTTATCAGTCGTTCATTAATAGAACATTACGGCCCATATAATGCTTTAGGCAGAATCAAGGGGTAGAACAATGATATAAAATAGTTTGGAGTGGAGAGAGATTGATACTAGTACAGTAGTCTAAGGATTATTATTTATTTATTGCTACATAAAAAAAAAATTACCCCCCACATTAGCAGCTTAAAACAAACATTTGTTAATAATCTCATAGTTTTTGTGGGTCACAAATCTGGATGGTGCTTAGCTGGGTGTCTCTGGCTTAAGATCTGTCATGAGGTTGCAGTCTAGCTGTTAGCTGGGGCTCAACTAGGGAGGACCTGCTTCTGAGATGAAGCAACTGGCTTCCCTAAGTGAGCCATACGAGATAGCGTGCCCACTGCTGAAGACACAGTCTTTTTTTATTATCTAATCTTGGAAGCTACATCCCATCACTTCTGTCATATTCTGTTTGTTATAGGCGAGTCTCATACTCTTAGAAGTGAGTAAGTAAATCCAGCCTACTTTTAGGGGTAATGGATTACACATGGACATGGATGCCTGCAGGGAGAATCATCAGGGACCATATCAAGGCTATCAAAGTTGTGAAGGCCAGGGACTTAGATTTGGCAGAAGTAGAAGATCTGTTTTAAGAAAAACTTTGATAGATGGTAGAGATAACCCTGAATTTTGGTCAGGCCCTGTGACTGACTCAAGCTGTGACCTTGAGAGAACTAATATATCTTCTTTATACCTTAGGTTTCTTATGTGTAAATTGGGGTGTTGGAATAGATGATACTAAGGTTTATTTATGTTTTGGTATTACTTTCTTTTATTCTTTGCATTCTGATTGAATTTTAGGAGTAGTCAGTGTTACAGATAAATTAAGTAGATTGAAAACTAGGAAGAGGCCATAAGATTTGACAATTTTCTGAGTAAATTTTTTTTGTCAGAGGAGACAGAACCTATACTGGGAGAAATTAGAGCATGTAGTAGCTGTGAGGTAATGGAGCCAACATTTATTAGTTGTGCATGTGAGCATTTTGGCAGTGTGTTTGAGTGTGTGTGTGTGTGTCTTTTTTTTTTTTTTTTTTAAGAAGGAGAGACTGGAATGTATTACTGAGAAATGTAAGGATCAGTATTAGAAAGGAGCCTCAGTCTTTTTTATCTTTTATTCTAGGTACTTTTCCCAGTTCCTTGATCAAAGCAAACACTAGACAAGGTTCTGGTGAATGAGTGAAAGCCATTTTGCATCTCCTATTTTGGCAGGCAAGGGAAATTATTGTTAGGAGCAGGTCTTAGGTCCAGGCAGCCTGGACAGAATTCTGGATCCAGCACTTAAGAGTTTGGTCGCATGTGTTTGAGCAAGTTCCTTAAACACGTTTTAATCCAGTTTTTTCATATGTACAATGGGACAATTCTAGTCCATATAAGAAATAAATGAGGGAAACAAACATATATAGAAATTGCTATGAGCTTAATAATTATTAATCCTTATATTTATCTGTTTTATTAGAAAAAAAGCTTCAAATATTTGTATTGAACCAACCATCTCTTCTTTCTCTTGGAGCTGGAACCTTTACCTTTGGCTTGTAGTTCATTTTATGAAGCAGACCTTTACTGACCATCTATTAGATACCAAGCCTTTTGCTAGTTAATTGAGACATAGGATTAATGAATGACCTTGCGGTTATGGGCCTTATTGTCTAACAGGGAAGTTAGACACGTGGGCAAATGAGAGTAAAAATGTTTTAGAATCTAGACCTTCTGTTAGAATTGTGAACAGGCATTTTGAGGGATTGTCAGAAAAACCTTTGCAGAAGAAGATATCTTTGAATATTAAGAATGAGAGGTTATTTTGTGTAGAAAGATAGATGATAAGGAAGTTCATGCCAGCAGAAAGAACATTTTAGAGGAGTAAGTTTTGGGGTGCAGTGAGAATGTGAAACAACTCTAGCTACATCCCTCTGAATTATTCAGAATGTAGTCTTGGCATTTATGCACAACTGTATTCTTATATGAATAAGTCCTATCACCTTTTGTGAATGACAGCGGAAAAATTTCAATTTGAACTTTTTCTGTTGAGGGCTTTGTTTTGCCCCCCTTACTTGCAGTCTCTAAAAATTAAGAACTTGGAACAAACAAGTCTCACTGAGTGTTATAATAAATAGCACTTTTAGACAGTGAGATGATTTCTTTTATTCATTTACAGTATTTGTTGAGTGGCAGTAGTTTATAAAACATTATTAGTTGCTAAATTCATAGAACCAAAGTAATGTTATCCTTGCCCTAAAAGGTTGGTATTTTGTTGACAGAGAACAAGTTAAGATATTCAATTCCCTAATTTGAAGAACAGTGAGAATACATCAAATAGCCCAAAAAACAAACAAACAAACAAAAAAGGCAAACTATGAGCAATGTCCTCATTGTGTTCCCTTTAAAATTTCTTTTTTATCATTCTATTTTTCCCCCAGACAAGAATGAAGATGCACTATGACAGACTTTACTCAGAGTAAAAGACCTACATATCTCAAAGCTTTGGCACTAAGGAATTACTAGCACTTTGGCACCTGAAGTTTACATGTTTTCCATTGGAGTACTGCTATATTTCACCTATTTATCCAAATTTGGTTTACTTCCTCCAAAGATAAATCATTTGCCCCATATAATTCTGAAATTGCCTGTTAAAGTAATATAAACTACTTTCTAACTCTTACTATATCATTACTTGTCAATCACACATTACATTTTAAATTTAAAATGATTAATATTTTACCAAAGAATGTGGGTACCTCATAACAATCAAATGAACTATTTTGGAATGTGGAGGGAAAATGTGAAATAAATGTCTTCCTACTGTGCTTTACTTGAACATTCTGAACAGAGCTTTCACAAGATAGGAAATATTCTAATGTTAGTTTATCATTGATTTGTTTTATAGTAGAATTTATTGCATGTCACATGTCATAGGACCCCTTAATTCTCTGTGTAAGAATAATAGTACTTTTTTGAACCATGAGATTTTATTCATATTTTATCAGAACCTGAAGAAGATGAAATTTGTTAGGGTACCATTAACAGCATTGATTAGAGTTCATTCTATTACTATATTACCTCAGGCAAAAGAGAAGGAAAATGCTCCATTCTGGTTGTGTTCAGTGCTCTTTTCTGAAAGTCTGACAAAGATTTATGGTTTCTTTTCTGTCAGTCCCATTTAGTTCCTATGGTACTACATCTTTCTTGAAGTACATAAGGGACAGTGCTAATGGCAAGATATTTTCTATAAAGGTGCATTTTAAAGGTGGATTTGAGAAATGTTAGCAAAGCCACTCTGATTTTTTAAAGCAGTGATGAATTATGACTACCAGGTGTAGGTCTTGATTAATATTCATAAAATATATCTTACATTTTCTTTTTGTCAAAATACCTGCCAAAATCTTGTGTTAACTGCTATGACCATATGACTCCTTAGGAACCTTGATGATATTTCAAGGATTTAATATTCAGTTCAAGAATATTAAATCAGGAATATATGAAACTTCTAAATTCTATTACCTTAAAAGATTTATAGACTGTGTGTGTTTACTGTTGAAATCTATACATATCAGCTTATTCATTGTACAGCAAATCTGTAGATAACATACTGATGAAAAAATGATGGTTGCCTTTAATTTCAAAAATCCATTATCTTGTATAAACATTTTTGTGAAAAATTTAGGCTTTTCTGTTAGAATTAGCTTCTCCAAGTCTGTGGATCGATCAACAATCTTTCTTGGCTCATGAGCACTTTTTCAGACTGTGCTCACTGTAGGCCATATGACTCCTCATATGTGTCATTTTAGGTAAAGTCAGACTTTCTGTTGTGCAGTAGTTATAGTACTATATCTTTTGGCTGCTTCCACTCTAAATCAAGTATTCTTTCTACCTTCTCATCATCAGTTATTTAATAAATATTGTGAATTAGGAGTTTACAAGATAGTTTTTCTTGCTAGTACTCTTCTAGCCCATCTCCTATACTCCATACTCTTTCTTGGTTAAAGAAAGAAAATGACTACAATTCAGTCCACGTGAAAACACTGAAGAAATATACAGAAAACAAAAATGAATAGATACTACACCCAATCTTCATCTTTTTGATTTGAGAAAGCATCATACAGAAATATATCTGATACATAATTTTTAAAAATCATTATGTTCACAGCTTTTCAGTAGTTTTTTTGGTTTAATATATCTACACTTAATTTCAGCCATAGTTTAGGACTCCACACAAATGACATGAAATTAAAAAATCACCAGCCCCAGTAGAAATTAATAAGCTCCCCAGATTATTTTGTCAGAATATTCATGGCTCAATTTTGATTTGGCAAGGTGGTCAAGCTTTGGGGAAGTGGTTGTTTTCATTTACTTATTGTTAAATTGTAGTAGCATTTAATTTTTAAAAATAGTGCTACTTTTTTAAAAACAGCATTGATCCTCACTCCTCAAAGAAGTTAAACAAAAGAAATCCCACTTATTTCTTTTGTAAAAGTATTATCATTCCATGAAACAGTAAATTCTCTAGATCAAAAGTACTAATTGAAAATTGCTGTGGAATCCATGATTTGTACTGTACTCTTTAGCTCATTATAAGTAGAAAGATACTTTCCAACTGCATTTTACCTTTTCTTCAATTTTTCTAAGAAATTTGGCTAATGTATCCCAGTAGTAAGAAGAAGGCATAGGAGAAGGATGCAGAGAGCTTAGGGAAGTATATAACATTATCTCCTCCTCCTTTGGGTAAAGTGATTTAAAGCATTGTGCATAATTGAAACTGTAGCTCAGAGTGTATTTTGGGGTTGGTGTCAGTACATCCTGCCATATTATTATGGTAATTTTTAATCTTTATTATTTTAAAAAGCATTAATTATTTTGGCACAAAAGTATATTTCTACTAGAGAATTCATGAAAAAAACTAGTCAGTTTTTATTATTTATTCACATTCTTCTCTCTTTAAAAAAAGGCTTGAACTGGATTATTTTAAGGGTTCTTCTTAGATCTGACACAGCAAAATTATCTTAATATGGACTTTGTACTTTTTACATATATTAAAATATTTTAGTTAATTTCTCCATAAAATGCCTTATGAGTCACATGTTTCAGTTTTATTTCTTTATAAATTGGCCTGGAGAATAGAACATAAAATAATAATCACTTTCATTTGGAACAGAATCTCCAATAGCCAATAAAAAGTTGATATATGTCAGAGTAATTTTTATGGGCATCTAGGATGAACTCTATGCTAACAGGATTCATACAATTCTTTCCCGATAATTTTGTGTGTTTTCTGTTTAATTTGGAGATATACAAGATCACATTGAGACATGTATTTATGTAAAAGCATCACAACTAATGTCAGGGTGATTCTGGCAATACTGTTAGTGAACCTTTGCTTTCTTGGTTGGACCACTGTTAATCAACAAAAAAAAAGAGAAAAGGAAAAAAGCAGCATGGTAGGGTCATATTTGACAGTAGCTAATGGATACTTCTGGTTTAGTGATGTCTGAAATGTGCTTTTTAAATATCCCTTAGAATTCAAAGAAACTTCTCCTTTAGGTGAACTGTTTTAATCAATGAGAACACTGATGTTCTCCAAACTGCCCATCACATTTCTTTTTGGCCTCTGTTACATGTAGCTCTATAAAATTTGGGAATCCAGTATTGGGCTATTTGACTCTTTCTATTTGAGATAAAGAGAATCAGAGTTATAGCTAATTCTTGGAACTGGATAATGAAAATGTTTTCCAATTTGATATTTACTGGCAGTACAGTATTCAGCAAAATTGTCCTTACCTGCTGAAATAAAATATGTCCCCTTTGATTTACAAATTCTTGTATGTGTATGTGTGTGCATGCATGAATTTGTTTATATTTGTGAAAAAAATTTTTAAAAAATTTATTTTAAGTAATGTTATATTTCCATTTTAAGGCAAAAAATATATAAATATAACCTCAAAACTACTAGTTTTCCGTTTTAGAGTGTTGGTCATACAGGAAATGCTCAACAGCGTTTTTTAATTGGTAGGACATCTAGTGCTGCAATTCAGCTGAACTGACATCTGAAAAGTTCTTTTTTTTTTTCTTACTTTTTTTTTCTTTCTCTCTTTTTCTTTCTTTGTCTCTTCTTTGTTTTGAGGTAATAATTATTTGCAGGAACAACCCTAGGCACAATACTCATTGACATCTTGACTCTCCTCAACCTTTATTTGATACCAGTATCCCAACCTGATGCAAGTTTTACTTTCGATTAGAAGAAATTTCACATTAGTGAACCACTAATCTCTCATTATAAGTTAACTACCCATGCTATAAATTTGCATATTTTATAAGGACCTTATAAAGATACATTTAGACAGATAAAATTTCCGCACATGGATTATACTTGTGCACACACTCACATACACACATAAATATATATGATGCAAGGGTAGATATTTAAAAAATCTTGCTTATATTCCCTACCTATCTTCTAATGGAGTGCCTGGGTGAAAAATAGATGTATAAGAACATACAACATAGAGTTTCACCATCTTTGCCTAATGATAGGAGTGATTCCTAAAAGGGAGTTATTCTTTAGAAGCCTTTAACAGCAAATCCCTCCATTATAGGTTGTATTTTTAAGAGTTGAGGAAAATGTAAAGCACTTAAATTAGAAACCATTTACTAAGCTAAATAGTGTGGAAAATACCATGATGAGGAAGTTTTGACTATGGTGATAAGGAAATTTGAGGGGTAAAAATATAGTTACTCACTAGAAACTTAAGTTAAAGGTGAAATGACCACAGCAGTTTTTACATTATATTTTAAAAATTGTGATCTATATTAATAT
This sequence comes from Cabassous unicinctus, assembly GCA_029593785.1. Taxonomy (NCBI): domain Eukaryota; kingdom Metazoa; phylum Chordata; class Mammalia; order Cingulata; family Chlamyphoridae; genus Cabassous; species Cabassous unicinctus. The sequence continues at coordinate 16,777 of JAQZBX010027086.1, forward strand.
TTTTCTCAATTATATAGTTTCTCCTTTTTAAATTATTAGTATGGTTGTTATATTCCAATGATTCAGTCAGCCATCTTACTTTTAAGCCACAGTGACTTATTATCTGAGAAGTTTATAATGATCAATATTAATATCTTATTCCTTACAAAATTAAAATAAACCTAACACACTTCAACTAATATACTGACTGTGGTTATCAACACTCATTTCTAGTATTTTTCATGCAGCTTGAATCTGAAATTGTATAATTGTTAATGACCTAATTACTATATAATAGTAATAATATAATAATACTATAATGGTAATAATTTGATTGCAGATTTAATCACATTAAATGATTTCATGCATATCTGCATTCTGACCAAAATGACCCAGCAGTCACAAAGTTTTATTTGTACAATGCACATATAAAAATATAACAAGTAAAACGCAAAGAAAACAAAGGTGGGATGGTCCTCTGCAATGAACTCGCGCTGATACCTGTGCCACTTTAGACCTAAGATTTCTCAGCTTCCTTTTCTGTAAAATGAGGGAGCTGCAGGGAGATGGACCTCAAGGCTATCTAACTCTAGAAGGCAACAAAAGCCAACATAGATATACTTATCCTTATTGTGGTCAAAAATGCTGCAGTTTTTTAGGATTAAAAAAATCATGACATGATGAAAATGCGTTAATTATAATCAATCTATGAAAACTTTTCTGTTAGGAAAGTATTGGGACTTGATATATTTATGTGATCTCTTTATCTAAGACCATGGGGAAGTTTTTTAAAAAGTACATTTATCTGCATTTTATTTTAAAACCACGTATGAGTACATTCTGCACAATTTTTGTTAAAGGTAAAAAATAAGATATAACGAAGAAGAAAAAAGAAATAAGGGTTACCCTTTTGGTAAGGGCCACTATTTTGGTTAACGATATGTTGACTCATCACTTATTAACAGAGAGGAAGAATTATCTTCCCTTTATTTTAATATTTTTAGGAACAAAAGTAAAGGATTTCAGGTTTGTGTTTAAACTTTGTCATGTTTCATGCATGACACATCTTTTTAAAATTTATTGCTATGGCAAATCTCCATAAAAGCAGGGATATATTTTCTTTTTGAAAGCAATTGTCTGGAGATATTTCAGGGACCACCTTATTCTAATAGATCACTGGAAAATAAATCAATGTCTAAAATGAAAGAAGGAAATCATCTTTGGGTTGATTTCAACTATACCTTGTTCAGTAGTGATAGACCACTAGAGAAAGCAAAAGCAGAAAACAGATTACTGTTGATTCTAAAACTGATAAAAAGAAAGATTTATAGTCTTTCTAACTAAAAAAATTTTCCAATTCCAAATAAATTTAGTGGAAAATCATTGAATATGAAAAAAAAAAATTTTACCCAGTGATAATGTAGTACACTCCATTATAAGGAATTACTTATTTTGACTATCTGCCGTCACTGTGAAAGGAATTTTGAGAATATTTAAATAAAATGTTAAATAAAAAGTATTCAGGTACGACATTTATCATAATTTGCCAGCTTGGTTGCTTCTAATAGATTTTCCATCACAGTCAGTCTGTGTTCTCTTTACTTTATTTCTAGCTGGAGTCAAGTGTTAAACGTTAACACTGTATATCTTTCTTTACAATATGCCAGGTTCGATTAAAAACTTTGGAATATGGGTGTTTCTGATTTGTCCTTATGAATCACCACTCTGCTGAGAAATGAATGAAAAAGAAATGATTTACTTATTGAAGTATCAATGTATTTTTTTAATTACATAACTTGAATGTATTTTTACCAAAGAGGAAACAGCCTTTTGATGGTATCAGTACGTGGTACTTTTAAAAAATAAGAGTCATTAAACCATATTAGGGGATATCTTAATTATTAAGGAAATGTAATTTTATAAAAATAGTTTCTTACTGGTCTTTATATAAAAAAACAGTCTTTGTAAAAGTAATATTTGACAGCTATTTTTCAGGTTTTCTTTAATTTTGCATTTCAGTTGCAATTCTAATTTCCTATTTATAATTTTGTCTAAATTCATTCAAATATAATTTGGAGATAATAATATGGTATGTCTTATTACCTTATGGCTATAAAAGCAACCACCATATAGGATACTACCTGTCTCATATAAGTGAGATAATTTCATTGAAAATTCCTGTTATGAACACTTGAAGATTATAGTCCCAGCTATATAGCCCCAGCAGATTTCTGTTGAGATGTGTACCCACCTTTGTGTTTAGCCCTTTATATACCTTTGTATTTCTTAACAAGATTATTCTTCTTGTTAAAGTGCTATTCTTCCCATTAAGTAAAACTTCTTTTAAGTTTCACCCATTGTCTTCATTATTACTATATTTGATTGGTTTGCTAATCTTTCTAAATAAGAAAGATTTGTATAGAAATCTTTATGAGTCATACAGTGTAATTTTTTAAATAAGTGCTTAGCCTTATTTAATTTGAGGTGCCATTTATTTTACCATTATTAAATATACCAAAGTACACAGAAGGTAATCTGTGAGATACAGCAATTGACTAATTGTGAATTCAAAGACATTCTCTTGTTATTAAAAAATTAGAAAAAGTTTTGAGTTGTAATATTTATTGAATAACTGAATGAATGCTATGAGTGAATGAAAGGCTATATGCTATCTTATGTAGTTATATGTACATTTATATAAAATATAAACTTTACATATATAGACATGAACAAACTGGCATACCGATAACTATAATAAACTCTGTTATAAAAGGGATTTTACACTGATAGGACTAACTGAACCAAGATAAATGGAACAAAACAATACTTTCATTCCAATATCTTTTTACCCCCTCAGTTTTCCATTTTGCCTACCAATTAAAATCCTCAGAAATCTCATAGAGGTGATATGTTTGCTTTCAAGAAAGAACCTGAGGAATTATTTTGACAGGAAAACAGGCTTCCTGATCCCTGGCTTCCTGATCCTGGAAGCTGGAATGGCTCTTACTTATACTTTATTTAATTACAGTTAGAGTGAAATGAAATAAAGTGTGTAAAATGCTGTCAGTGTGTTAGCACCTATTAAGAACCCCTGAAGAATAGCTTTTTTATGATGATTGTTATTTCTACTAAGTTGTATACATTTTGTTAAATATTCTTAGAATCAGATAACTCAACAATTACATGTTATACTTCAAGAACTGTAAGGATTAAATTTACTTTCGATATTTTTTTTTTCTTTCCCAAGCAAAAATATGCTTTGGGGCCCAAGCACCTATCTTAAAAGTCAACTTTTGTAAAGTGGTCTATTCATAATTTGGTAGCTACTCATAAATGCTGATTATCAAAGCTACTCTAAAAATGTGTCAATGTGCTCATATTTTCAAACGGTGTCCTGGGGTTATGCTAAACTTTTCTCTGGTAGCTATTGATTTTGAAACCATAAATAAGTGTTTAAATAAACTCCCAGTCAGGCTAGAGTTACAGCAGAAATATTGCATCATATGCTATAACCTTAGAAACTCTCTCTTGGCAGTAATGGTCCCTGACTCCCTTTGGGTATTTTAGGCACTGATACTCCATAATGGGCCATTAAGGAAGGTGTTTAATTTGAGACCTATCCAGGTGCACCCTACTGAGATGAGATAATTTCAAAACATGTGTATTTTCTCTCCTGCCTGGTTGCTACTGATACACTACAAGGAATGAAATGTAGGAAGACTATATTGGAATATTTTGTGAATCACACAAGACAATACATTTCTTTCATAATCTCAAGAACAAATATTTTACAGATACTATATGAATTATATTTATCTAAGGAGGTTCTAAAAGTATTATCTTTGGACCTTGTCTGCTATACATTTTTTTAATCCCCTCCTTAATTTTACAGTACTCTCTTTCTTAATACTTGTTTAAACTTTTGAAAAAAATGATTTAAAAAAAAATGAAATAATCTTTAAAATGTGAGAATCAAGAGTTTAAACCCAAATTGTTTATGTGAAATAGATATATGGGACTGAGTTCTCATGGTAGCTAAACCTCAGTGAATCTATGATATCTTAATCTAGCTCATAATGAAATATATACTCCCCTGTATTTTTCTTGGATTTGTAGTTTTTCTTTATCAGCTACAAGGAGTTGGAATAGGATGAATTTACATTACTACCTCAATTCTTCTCTATTTCTCAGCTTTATTTATAAGCCAGTTACTTAGAAACTGTTACTGTTTTCAGGAAAATAGTGTTCGAAATAAAGTTTGGTTTCCTTATGTAGTTCCCCAAACCTATACTGTAGTTTAATACAATCCTGTTCATCTAATAGGACATTTTAAGTTATTTGTTCCCAGCTATAGAAATACCTGTTTTCTCCAATCTTAGCTGTAATGCCAGTTGCACTGATAATGATATAATTTAGAATTTTACAAACAAAATGTGCTTAAGTTGGTTTTAAATGAAACCCTGGAACTTCATTTATCACACATTGTCACTAAATATAATACCACAAGTTTCATGAAAAACTCAGGCAATTTTGATTTAAAAAATATCCATTAAACATTAGAAATGTTTGATGTCAAATTGACTGATCATTTGCCAAGAAGTAACTTAAAATAAATACTAGAAAGCCACAAATAATTCTACTTTGAAGATATATTTACTTCTTCTGAGTTACTCTTCTGAGTAACATTAAAAATAATCTTAGTTCCCTTTTTGGGACAGTTACTTTTCTAATAGAATTATATAGTTATGCTGATTGGAAATAGATTGACAGATTCTGAAGACTTCAGAACTTATATTTGGGGAGATACCTTTCTATTTTTTCCTGATTGTTTTTAACATTTTCTATAATAAAAAAGGCACTTGGTTGGCTCCTGCAAGCCTTCTAAGATAATTTTTACTGAGTTACTCTCCTAATGAAGTCTGTGGTCTTGCTCCATAGTAACCTGAAGTAAGCATGAATAAAATGGGTCTTTGGTATCTATTCAAAAATGTTCCAAAGACATATATGCTAGGTGGGAATTATTCAGAAGTGAAGATACTGAGGTCTTCTGTTCATGGCATGATTCTCTCAAGTTGAAGTTTGTTTGAATGTTTTGGTGTACAGCTATATCCTTGATCTTCATTTCACTCCAATCATCCTATCAGTTAATAATCACAGCTAGCTAGCTAGCTAGCTAGAAGCGCCTTATGTGTATTGTAGAATCATTAGTCAATAGAAGTGATGACAGGTAATAGAGTCAGTTTGAGGACACAAACTGTTGATCTAGATGGTTTAGATTCAAATTTGGGTTTGATTATTTTCAGTCATGCAACATTGGAAAATTCATTAATCTCTCAGTCCTTCAGTATACTCATTTGTCAGATGGGAATAATAATAGCCCCTTCCTTATTGGATTGTTATATGATTAATAATGATGTTTATAGGTAGAATCAATTAAGAGTTCATATGTGGAAAGCTTTTATATCTGTGCATGATGTCGTTAAGTGCTCAGTAAATGTTAGCTGTTATAGGGAGGACTGCTATTTTGCCTGTTTCTCTGTAGATTTTGGAATAGAGTCACTCTTTCCTGTTTGAAATGGAATTATTTACATTGAAGTACCTGTTATTTCCTAATTTCTACTTTCCTTGGAAACAGAGAAATCTGTCCTGATTATCATAATTGATACGTATTCATAAAAAAGTTGTGAATTTTGTGAATATCCTTTTAAAAAATAGTTATATTCATTCAGACATTTTTCATAGCTAACTTTGATGAAAATTTGAGAATTTATGAATATGTTCATTTTTGGTGAGCTAAACAAAGGATTTATTTAACAAGTTGTACATATGGAAAAGAATGAGATCCCCGTTTTTGTTTTAATTTTGATTTCAAACAATTGAATCATTTTCTTAACTACTTGCACCTTATTATGTAGTAATTTATACATAGCTTTAATTTCAAACTCATTGACTTCATAATCCTGTTGAACATATCAGTGCTTCATATTCAAATCCTACTGTAGATGAACTCCAATCAAAGCTTTGTGGATCCCAGGGAAGAGGTTAACTCAAGGGTATTTCAAAAGAAAATGAACCTTTTGTAGAACATCAATCTATTTCATTCTTAAAAGATGTGCTGTCCAACAGCCAAAAATAGCAATGTTCATTAAAGCCAAATTCGTTTCTAAACATTAATAGACATTTATTGATCACAACTTTATCTGAAATACAATTAGATGATCCTTTTATTCTGAAGAACTTTCTTATTAAAATTACGTTCTGTTTTAGTTTCCCAGGCTGCTTAAACAAATGCCATGAAATGGTTTGGCTTAAGCAATGGGAATTTATTTGCTTGCGGTGTTGAGGTCAGGAAAATGTCCAAATAAAGGCATCATCAAGGAGATACTTTCTTCCCAAAGTTCAGTGTTCTTGAGCTGGCTGCCTGCAATCCTGGTTCCTCTGTCACATGGCAAGGCACATGGCTGTGTCTGCTGATCTCTCCCTTCTCTTTTGGGTTTAGATGATTTCAGCTTCTTGCTTCCATGGCTTTCCTGCTGACTGAATTTTGTTCTCTTGTAATAGGATTAGGACTCATCCTGATTGAAGTGAATCACACCTTAACTGAAGTGACCTCATCACAAGGTCCCACTTATAATTGGTTCATACACCCAGGAATGAATTAAGTTCAAGAACATGTTTTTCTGGGGTATATATAGCTTCAAACCACCCACCTTCCTAGACTTACTTATTTTCTAACTTAGCAATAAATTATGTTTAAAATATAGTTATGAGGAACTGTGTCTATGTTTTACTTAAATAATAAAAAAATCAATATTGTTAGTATTTAAGACAATATATAAAGACTTAACCTTTCTTTGTTTGAAATATTTTAAATTCTCTTAAAAAATTAACTGAGTAGAAATAGGTTTTCCTTGTTTTGATATCTCTGAAACTCATGGAGAAGTTAGTAGATTGGAAGGAATGAGAAAGAATGGCAATAATAACTGAAATTTCTAGTGGAAGTATAGATTTATTCCTGAACTATGCTCTCTATTCTCAATTTGATTTAACATTTTCTAGTTATTTCTGTACCAAGCCTATTTTTTTAACTTCTATTTCCCCTCCTAATGTACTGTTCCTTCCACCTTAACCAAACATGTAACAGTGATATTTTGACAACGTGAAAAATTGTTGGCTTGACTTTATTCAAATAATCTATATTTTATTTTATTTTTTTAAAATAACTTTATTGCAAATTCAAAAAGTAAAATAACAGAAAAGGGCAGCTCAAGAAGTTATGGAAGCACTACACCTAAAAAGTTCTGCCCAGGCACTTTTATCACATCTAATTCCAACTAGTAACTCATTTGTTTCTCTAGTGTTCAGAAAGATACACAGATGAACATGGGTTAGTTAAATGGCATAGTCAAAGTCACCTCATTAATGAAAAATATGAAGAAGAGAAAGAATGCTCCATATCTCATAAAACCAAACCCCATATATATATTTTTTAAGCTTTAGCCTTAATATAGTACCAACTTACTTTTGCTACAAAAACATTACAATGTTGTTGTTAACTATAGTCTATAAATTATGTTAGTTATATATAATTGCTGGAGGGCAATATAGCGAATGTATAACAATGATTTTGGCAGTAGATGAGGATTGTGGTTAATAATATAGATATAGGAATGTTGTTCTACTATAAGGTGTTAAGAATGTGGTGATACATGGGAAAATAATCTCTGTTTGAAATCACAATCCTGGACTTCGAGGTCACTGTGGATTCCCAACATACTAACTCTGGCAAATATTACTGACACCTCTAGCCTAAGGTATTTTTCTTTCCTTTCCATTTTCTGCTATACACCACGACAAATTTAATCTTCTAAAAGCATAGTGTTTACAATGTACCTTCCATCGAATCATTCACAGGCTCCTATCAAATGTTCTTTTATCCCACTCACCACCAAATATAATCACATTTACCATATAGAACCCTACTTTTGAATAGAAAGGCATTTATTAAATGGAATATTAATAAATATTAAATGGAACAATATTTCTTTTGTGTGTGTGTATATATATACATATATATATATATGTATGTGTCACCTATTTAAGCCTAATAACCAACTGGAAAGATAAGTATCAATTTCAAATGTGACCATTAGAGTATAGAAAATTTAAGTAATCTCCCTATCATCAAATAGCTTATCAAATAGCTTATCACTGGAATAGAGAGGACTTAAAATCCACCTTTTCTGACTCCAAAAGCTCCATGTTTTGCCCTCCACTCATGCTGCCTCTCATGGCTTAGAATTATTAGATGGCTAATACTTGAGGAAAGTAGCTTAGAATACATATATGGCTATGAAAATATGGCCACATTCAGTTCATGATCAAGGCAAATATATACTCAGTGTGCAAGAAATTTCTTCTGGGGTTGTATTTGACTTGATTATTTTATAAATATACATCTATACAGATAAGAAGTAAAACTATAGCCTGTCATTTGATAATATTTTGCCAAATGCATAACAATTCTATTGTATCTAAAATTTGTTTGTGGTGATTTGAAACTGTATGTACCCAGAAAAACATGTTCTTAAATCTAATCCATTCCCCTGGGTGTGAACCCATTGTAAGTAGGACCTTTTGTTGAGGCTACTTCAGTTAAGGTGTGTCCCACCTCAATCAGAATAGGTCTTAATCCTATTACTGGAGTCCTTTATAAGATCATGGAATTCAGATGAAGAGAGGAGAAAGCCACAGGAAGCAAGAAGCCGAAGGAACAGACCAGGAGATACCACCAGGAGCTATGCCATGTGACAGAGGAGCCAAGAATTGCTGGCAGCCAGCCCCAGAACTCCCATTTTTGGGGAGAAAGCATTGCCTTGATGATGCCTTGATTTGGACTTTCTTTTAGCCTCAAAACCATAAGCTAAACAATACCATTAAACAATGGTATTGTTTAAGCCAATACCATTTCATTGTATTTGCTTGAGCAGGCTAGAAAACCAGAATAGTTTTGTAATTTTCAGGAATCAATATTTGATCTTAAATAGCATAATGGTTATTAAGCAGTGTTATGAAAGTTTGGAACCTGAAAAAGTGTCATATTGTAAAAATGCAAAGGCTGCATTATTTTTGTTTGATGTCATGTTCACTGGGATCTATACACTAGTTGCTTTCTTAATTTAATGCTTCACTTTTCAGGTAATACCTCTATTAACTAGGCCTCTTCATTTCAAGCCCAAGATCATTTCTACAAATTAAGTTTAGAACAAAACGTTTGAGTGTTTATGAGCAAATAGAGAACTATATAAATTTTGGAAAATGCTCATCATAAACATTTGCCCTTATTTTTAAAAGATAGTATTTATAGTGATTTATATTTAATTCATGTCTTTAAATATTGCATAATGTACTGTTTGAAAACAAGCAAACTAACATTCGCATTCTTTGTATAGCCTTCAGAACCTTCCTATTCTGACCCTCTGTATTAGTTTCTGCTGCTCTTCACTTACTCAGTAGTCCTGATAAACCAGATGACTGCAATTTTGCAATATTAACTCTTTATAAATACTTCTTTGATTATTTTTGTAACATCCTTAACCCATTATGTTCTTTCTCCAAGCATCATGTAGTGAAATCTTATATTTCTTCACATTTTAACACAAATACTGCTGTCTCTTACAGGACCTCTGGATGTTCCCAACTGTGTTATCTCCTCAATTTTTTGTAACTTTCTGTAATCTTTATCAAATTTGGATTTATATTTTATTTTTTGTATTCCTACATTATCTAACATCCTTTTCATCCTTGTCCTTATCCTTTACCTCCTCTTCCTTTACTTTGTCAATTACAGCTACCATTTTAAAAAACATCACTCAGTCCAAACTCCATTAAAACTCACTTTGCTTCTATCCAGTGATCATCCCACCAAACATATTAAAATTTTATAGGATGGTGATGAGAGGACATTGTGTCACAGTCATCTAACTTTTCATCTTGCTATACTACTTTTTCTCCCGAAGAGTTAATTATATCAGAGAGCTCCAGTTAACATCAGTAGGAGTCTTCCATGTGCAAGTGCTTTTTTTTTTTTTTAAAGATATTTAGATTACCTAAGTGTTACACAAAAAATATTGGGATTCCCATATGCCCCACCTCCCACACCTTCCCACATAAACATCCTTTATTAGTGTGGCACATTAATTGCAACTGATAAACACATCCTGGGGCTTTGCCATTAAGCATGAACCATAGTTTACATTGTAGACCACACTCTCTCCCACACAGTTCTGCATGTTATATGATGATATAAAATGGCCTATATCTGTTGTTGCAGTGTCACTCAGGACAATTCCCAAGTCCCAAAAAAGCCCCTGTATTACAACTGCTTTTCCCTCTCCCTGTCCCCAGAACCTCCAGTGGCCACTGGCTCCACATCAATGTTGTAACATCAATGTTGTAATTTTTTCCATTGCTTGAGTCACAATATGTCTATAGTAGAATACCAGTAAGTCCACTCTAGTCCATAGATCTTCCCCGCATCCTGAGGAGTCTGGGATGGTGATGTCCACTCCACCTGCAATTGAGAGCGGGCTGATGGATGGAATTATCCTGCCTGCAGCTGCTGACTCTCTCCATTCCCTGGGACGGCCGTTGTCCGTCATCATCTCCCCGCCAGTTGTCCTGGGTGAGACCAATGAGCTGTAGAGTAGGAGTTGCTACTCCACCGAGGTTCCGGGCCCTGTTGGCACATGGACAGCCCAAAGTCTCAAGTCTCTGGACATACACCTACAAACTCTAGCACCAAGTATAGGTTTGAATAGAAAGGCAGATGAGCCATGTGCAGGGAAGACATAGTTGAGTCCAACTCTGTCACTCTCAGGAGCACAAATTCCAAAGTAGGGCCCACTGGCAAGGCACCAAACTCCGGAGCTATCTGCCCTGACATAGGTCCTGACAGAGCCCTCAGGAGCCCCACTATTTGGGGTGATATCCATTTCGGAATTCTATGAGATCCTACTGAGATGTGCATAAGCATTACCTCTGGGATGACCTCCCGACGCATTTTGAAGTCTCATAGCCATATAAACTCATTTGTCTTCACCTTTTCCCCCAGTTATTCAAGGTCTTTTTCCATTCGCATTGCCAGTTGGCATACAAGTTTGTTTGGGAGAGAAAACGTTACCTGCCACTTAACAAGGCATAGATTATGAAACATTGCTGTATATGTGCCTATGACTGTGCAATGTTAGTAACTCATGGAAATGTTGTGATCTTGAATTTGCATAATGAATATTAAAGTCCTGTATATAAGCATCTATGCATAATTATTAAATATTATAATTGAAATATATTTTCCTGTCTTATTAAATGAATATTTCATAGAAATACTTGTCTGTCATTGGTTACCACTGACTGATCTTATGAAAGTCGTGAGCTGGTGCACACATATCATGATTAGCTAGATGCTCTGGTGTGATAACAGATATTTGCTTTATCTGTTAAAGAAGTGACAAATAATTAAATGAAAAAAAAAATCTTTTTTGAAGTTTATATCACTTTTCCATAAGTTACTATAAAGCAATTTTATGTTGACAAAAAAGTAATTTTCAGAAGGTTTGCAATACGGTGTTAGATTTGTTAGTGAAAGTAATTTCAAAATGTTTGGTCTGCTAACCATGAAAGAATGCAGATGATGCACAAGTGATATTTCTAAACAATTTTAAAGTAATGTTTTTTTGTTTAGGTAATAGCTATAATTTCCCTGTGTGGAACAAGACTTAAAAAACACACACAAAAAAGGAAACTCCTGGAT
>JAQZBX010027087.1:0-28570 GCA_029593785.1 Cabassous unicinctus
AACCAAATGTTCCGGAAGGAATTAACACCAATCTTGCTTCAGCTCTTCCAAAAAATAAAAGCAGGAGGAACATTGCCTAACTCATTCTACGATGCTAACATTACTCTATTACCAAAGCCAAACAAAGATGCCATAAGAAAGTAAAATTAGAGACAATCTCTCTAACGAACTTAGATGATAAAATCCTCAACAAAATACTTGCTAATCGCATTCAACAACATATCAAAGGAATACACCATGACCAAGTGGGCTTTATCCTGGGTATGCAAGGATGGTTCAACATAAGAAAATCAATCAATGTAATACACCACATAAACAAATTGAAAGGCAAAAATCACATGTTCATCTCTATAGATGCAGAAAAAGCATTCGACAAAATACAGCATCCTTTCCTGATAAAAACACCACAAATATAGGAATAGAAGGAAACTTTCTGAGTGTGATAAAGGGTCTATATGAAAAACCACAGGTCACATCATCTTCAATGGTGAAATTCTAAAAGCTTTCCCTCTAAGATTGGGAACAAGACAAAGATGCCCACTATCACCGCTCCTATTTACCATTGTCTTAGAAGTACTTGCTCGAGCACTGAGGCAAGAAAAAGATATAAAAACATCCAAATTGTAAAGGAAGAAGTAAAAATTTTACTATTTGCAGATGACATGATTCTATATATAGAAAGCACTGAGAAATCTACAAGAAATCTCCTAGAACTTGTAAATGAGTTCAGTAAATTCGCAGGCTATAAAATCAATGCTCAAAAATCAGTAGCATTTCTGTAAACCAATAATGAGGATTCTGAGGAGGAAATCAAGAAAAAATACCATTTACAATAGTAATTAAAAGATTCAAATACCTAGGAATAAATTTAATTAAAGATATAAAGGACTTATATACAAAAACTACACAACACTCATAAAGGAAATCAAAGAAGAATTAAATAAATGGAAGAATATTCCCTGTTCATGTATAGGAAGATTAAACATCATTAAGATGCCTATCCTACCCAAACTACTCTACAGATTTAATGTAATCCCAATAAAAATTAACACAGCACTTTTTAATGAATTGGAAAAACTTACTAAGGAATTTATTTGGAAGGGTAAAAGGCCCTGAATAACCAAAGAAATATTGAAAAAGAACAATGAAAATGGAGGTATCACACTACCTGAGTTTAAAACATACTACAAAGCTACAGTGGTCAAAACTACATAGTATTGGCACAATAATATGCATATCGACCAGTGTGACCAATTGAGAGTTCTGATATAGATCCTCACATAAGCAGTCATCTGATATTCAACAAGGCCACCAAGCCCACTCAACTGGGGCAGAATAGCCTCTTCAACAAATGGTGCTTGGAGAACTGGATATCCTTATCCAAAAGAATGAGAGAGGAACACCGTCTCACACCTTATACAAAAATCAACTCAAGATGGATCAAAGATCTAAATGTAAGAACCAAGACCATAAAGACCTTGGAAGATTATGTAAGAAAGCATCTACAGGGCCTTGTAATAGGAAATGGTTTCATGAACTTCACACCCAAAGCACAAGCAGCAAAAGGTAAAATAAATAAATGGGATCTCCTCAAAATTAAAAACTTTTGCACCTCAAAGTACGTTATCAAGAACATAAAATGGCTGCCTAACAAATGGGAGAAAATATTTGGCAACCATACATCTGATAGGAGACTAATATCCTGTATATCAAAAATCCCACACCTAGAAAATAAAATGACAACCCATTTTAAAAAATGGGCAAGCAACCTCAAAAGACCCTTCTCCAAGGAAGAAATACAAATGGCTAAAGAGCACATAAAAAATGCTCAACATCGCTAGCTATTAGGGAAATGCAAATCAAAACTACAATGACATACCATCTTATACCCATTAGAATGGCAGCTTTTTAAAAAAACAGCGGACTATAAGTGTTGGAGAGGATGTAGAAGCATGGGAAACTTCATCCACTGCTGTGGGAATGTAGAATGGTCCAGCCATTGTGGAGGACAGGTTGGCAGTTCCTCAAAACACTAACTATAGAACTTCCATATGATCCAGCAATTCCACTGCTGGGTATATACCCAGAAGTATTGAAAACAAAGTCATGAACAGAAATATGCACACCAATGTTCATAGCGGCATTATTCACTAATGCCAAAGGTTGGAATCAACCCAGGTGCCCATTAACAGATGAATGGATAAACAAATGTGGTACATACATACACTGGAATATTGCTCTGTTGTAAGAAAGAATGCAATATTAACTAACGGGATAACATGGATGAATCTTGAGGACCTTATGTTGAGTGAAGCAAGCCAGTCATTGAAAGATGAACACTACATGACCTCACTGATATGAATTAAGCAAATTTAGCAGACTCAGAGAGCTTTTGTTTGGAAGATAGGTTTACAAGAAATAGAAAGGCAGAAGAAGGTTATGAGCCAACACCCATACGGACATAATCTATGGTAAGGTGAATGAGTGTAGTTGTGTATGGAATGGATATGACAGGAGGGTAGTGATATTATTGGGGTGAGTGGTGAAGAGTTGACAGGTGGGTAGGTTGGGAAGGGTGTTTTGGAAGGTCCTGGGTACTGGGGAGACGGCTGGGCGACAGACCAGGTGAACACTGGGGATTTGCGGGTATGTGGTTGAAAGTACAATGTTGAGAATTCTCTTATGGCAATATGACAAGGAAGGGTTACTGGTTTAGGGTGTTGGATGGGGGGACATTTGAGACAGGACACACCTGGAGCCAGCTTCTAGGGAGTGTGCGAGTGATCATTTTGTCATAATGTGTTGTATCAGTGGGTGGAGACCCACATAATGAGCAGGAAGGAGTTGGACTCTCATCTTCAGGAGGACTGATTTGTTCAGAAATAGACAGGCGGGAGTCTCTCGAGAGCATGGGTGGTTCTTAAGAGGGGAGGACAAACCAGTGTGTCAAGACCTTAGTGTTTTGTATGTAAGGAGTGAAGCCAGGGGTCCCCCATTGGCCCCCCGGTGTAGGCGGAGGAAGGAATAGAATAGATCTAACATGGGGTATTTAGTGGGCAGTGGAAGTGTTCTGCATGATCTTACAGTGGACACAGGAAATAATATATATCATCAAAATTTATAAAATTGTACAGTCTAAAATGTAAACCATTGACCATATTTAGTAGCTATGTTTCACTACTTGTATATCAGTTATAACAAAGTTACCATCCACATAGAAAAAGGTATTAATATGGGGAGGAGGAAAAAGGGAGAATGTTGGGTATATGAGAGGCTCCTGTATTCTGTGTGTGACTTTGTTGTAACCTAAAACTTCTTTCAAAACAAAATGAAAAATAGTGAGACACTGGGGAATGAGTGGGGGAAGGTGCCATGGTACAGACAGGACACCAGATATTGTGGCAATGAAAGGTAAAATGTAAAAAAAAATTTTTTTTAAATATTTTTCATTTTTAAAAATTTCCCAATCTTTCAATTTAATTTTATTTTTAGCTATTTTTAATTTTTATGTATTTTCTCGCTTATATTTAAACTTATCTTTATTATTGTATTTTCCTAATAATTGTATTTGGCTCTAGCAATGGCTTCATTTTTAAAGAAATTTTGCATCACAGAAGTAGTTCTAACTGGGGCAGGGGATGATCATTGGTATGGGGTGTCAGTGATCGAGGATGCATGGGAGGAAGTTTACCTGAGCATATATATCAGGTATGTAAAATGTTCAAATGTTCATAGGACATTGTCACAGTGGGTGGAGACTCACACAATAACTGAGAGAATACTGAATTCCCATCCTGGAGGGCTATGCCACATTCTCTAAGGGAGGAGCAACAGTCCCTCAAGTGCAGGGGCAGTGAGTGTGAAGGATGATGATCCACTGATGGGCCCTTGATATTTGGTGACTAGGCTTATGAGCTTTTGCTCTTGAAATTGAAACTTAGCCTTTTGTAATGGGGTGCCTAAGTGTTGCCTCCTGAGACCCTCCTTGCTGCTCAAATGTGGCCTCTCTCTAAGCCAAACTCAGCATATGAATACATTACCTTCCCCTCAGTGTGGGACATGACTTCTGGGGATGAGCCTCCCTGACACTGAGTGATTGCTACCAAGCACCAACTGGCAATGCAACTGGAAAAAGGCTTTGAATAAAAGGGGGAAAAAGTAAAGACAAATGACTGTATATTTGTATACATATATTTGACTAAGAGACTTCAAGGTGTGTTGGGAAGTATATTTGAATAAGAGACTTCAAGGTGTGTTGGGAAGTCATTCCAGAGGTAGCACTCAGGCAAATCTCAGCTGGATCTCATAGACTGCCAAAGTGGATACTACCTCTATATTGGGGTTCCTGATGGCTCTGGAGACACCTACATCTTATGGTCAGGGCAGATAACTCCAGAGTTTGGCACCTTGTCTACTTTGGAGTTTGTGTTCCTGAGAGTGACAGAGTTGGACTCAATTATGTCTTCCCTGCACATGGCTCATCTTTCCCTTCTATTTAAACCTATACTTGTTGCTAGAGTTTGTAGGTGTACGTCTAGATACTTGAGTCTTTAGGCTGTCCCTGTGCCATCTCAACCTGGAATCTCAGTGGAGTTGCAACACCTATACCACAGCTCATTGGACTCACCCAGGCTGGCAGGGAGATGATGATGAACAACGACTGTTCCAGGGAATGGAAAGTGTCTGCAGCTGCAGGCAGTGTGGTCCCATCCATCTTCCCCATGGGATATAAGCCCCCTCTCAATCGGAGGTGGAGTGGGCATCACCATCCCAGAAACCTTGGGATTGGGGGAAGAACTATAGACTAGAGTGGACTTACTGGAATTCTACTATAGACATACTGTGATTCTAGCAGTGGAAGAAATTACAACATTGTGGAGCCAGTGGCCACTGGAGGCTCCGGGGGCAGGGACAGTGAAAAACAGTTGTAATATGGGGGCTTTTTTGGGATTTGTGGATCATCCTGAGTGATGCACAATGACAGATATAGGCCATTTTATTTCATCACATAACATGCAGAACTGTGTGGGGGGGGTGTAGACCACAATGTGAACTAAGGTCCATGCTTAATGGCAAAGCCCCAAGATGTGTTTATCAATTGCATTGAATGTGCCCCACTAATGAAGGATGTTCATGTGTGAGAGTGTTAGACGTGTGGGGAGTGGGACATATTGGAATCCATATGTCATTTGTTTAACATTTATGTACTCTGAGTATCTTTTAAAAATTAAAAAAAAAAAGTAAAAAAGACTAAATTTAAAATCTATGGAACTATATCTATTTCATCAATTCTAATAAATGTACCACACTAATGAAAGATGTTGTTAATGTAGGAAAGTTTGAGAGGGCTAGGGAGCAGGACATAAGGGAATCTCCTATAGTTTTTATGTAACATTTATGTAATCTAAGTTTCTTTTAAAAAATTAAAAAGTATATTAAAAAAAAAAAGAAAAGGGAGAAGAGATTCAACTAAGGGGATGCAGGAAAGAAGTCTCTCCCTTCATGGGATTAGAGTAGGGGACACATGCTAGTAAACAATTTCTCTTCCTCTTGTTGATGGAGCACTCAGGTGAAAATAAAGGAAGATGCCATTACCTTTTCCAGAAAACATCTTTTGAATTTTGTGCTGTCATGCTCTTAAAGAGTATAATGTTGAATACTTATGGCATAGTGATTGGGGCAATTCCCTTGGTTTATCAGAGAAGTCTCAGTTTTCTGGAGGCAGTAGACAGGCCTGGGGTGTAGGTTGTGAGCTCTTGCTTCTCCTCCACACTGAAAGAAGAGACCATGCCTCACTGCAGAGCTCTTCATTGCCCCATGTGGGAGGAAGGGTATGTTGAGGGAAAACCTTGGGGTTAGGGAGTAGGACTGTCTGGGTTGTAGTGTTACTATCTCTGTCTTAACCTAATGGCCCACAATCTTCTCATCTAAAATTTGGTACCACAATTGCTGTGAGCATGAAGTGAGATGAAATCTGCAGAATATCTAGGCCTTCATAGTGTGCACATCTCAGCATGTTTAAATAATAAACTTAGAACAGGTTTCTAGATTCCCAGGCAGCATCTGTCCCTGCCTATAACTGAAGGTACACTGTAGGGAAAAAATATTGTGTGCTCAGAGGCCCCATGATTCCATCGATTTTAGGTCACCTCCATTCCTCCATGACTCATCAGAAGTCAGAGACCTTCAGGACTTATCCTCCTGGGAACCTCTGAGGTGGAAAAGCTGGACACGGTTTTGGAGTACCAAGAAGAAGTGCAAGTCTTCAGAATGGAAGCCCACAGCCAAATAGGACATGGTTTACTCAAGGCCCACAATTTTACTTCCATGATCTGCCAGTTTATGAGCAAAAGGCTGGTGGGCCTGGCTTTCTTGCCTTGACACCTCTGATGAAATAAATCCTATTTAATTACCTTGGCTTCCATTGGACAGGCTCATCCATGTGTGGGTTTCTTCCGAAGCTGTAAACCTGAAAACCACTGCGTGCAGAATGTGCCATGTTCCTCTCGGAATATCTTCAGAAGGAAATCCCCTTATACTCCTGTGAGTCTTTTTGAGTTTGGAGGTTGGAATATGCCTTCCAAAGATTTCTGAAACTAATTTCTATTTTTCAGTGAAATTTTACAGAAGGGAGGATTGTGAAGCCTTGTACAAAGGCTGAACCATTTACAAAGTTGTCAAACTATAAACATGTTTCTTATTGCCAGTCCTTTACATCTACTCCTGGGAATATTCATGAATTCATATTTTATAAGGGTAATCTGAATATTGATTGGTAGTAGCATGCAATATATTATTTGGTCTGAAAAATGATCTCAGGGAATTTTTTAGTTATCATTTAAAAATTCCAATTCACTTAACAAGCAATTTGTCAAAAGTAAATTTGAATGTTTCACAAAGTTACAGAGAGCTCAGAGAATGCTTCCCAGGGAAAGTAACAAATAGGCTGAATCTGAAGAAATAGGTGGGAATAACATGGCAGTGAACAATGTATATGAGGGGCAAGACATGTGCTAGGACCATGCATATGTAGTAGTGTGGTATATGAGAAAAATTCGCCCTACTATAAACTATGGACTAAAGGTATTAGTGCAATTATAATATTCTTTCCTCAATTGTAATGATGGTAGTACCTTAATGGAAAGTGTTAATGATGGGGGGTATATGGGAATGCTTGATTTTTACATGATATTTCTGTAAACCTAGGGAACAACATTACTGTGGTCCAAGAGGGGTATGGAAATAGAAGTGTGGGGCAATAGCTGGAAGTGCTCTCACCTTGGGAAGAAGTGGAATGCAGTGTATGTGCTTGTCAACTGGATTTCACCATGGAGTTGGAGAAATCACCTGCCTGCAGATGCAATGGAGTTTGAGAATGATACCTAGGCAAAGGAGGATCAGCTGGGCTTTGGGGTGCCAGTAATGACACAAGACATGACATGGACCCGATATCCTTGCCTCAGCACCAGGAAACCATGTAAAGTGACATAATTTATATTAATTTTAGGGAGAGGGGAAGAGGGGATTAGTAAAGTGGGAGAAAACTCATGATTCAGTTTTATACAGCAAGGGTCTGTATTACTTTGAATTAAGAAGATTATTTTAGTGAAAAAAAAAACCTCTCTGACAGTTTATTGCATATTTTATTTTACTTTTTATTTTTAGGAAAGATTTAGATTTACATAAAAATTACTCAGAAAGTACAGAGTCTTCTGATATAACCCTGCCAACACACACACACACACGCACACACACATGCACATCCTTTCCCCTATTACTAACCTCTTACATTAGTGAGGAACATTTGTTAAAATTGATGAACGAAAATTTAAGCATTGCTACTTACCAAAGTCTATAGATTATATTATGATTTACATTTTGTGTTGTACAGTTTTAGACATCTTTGATAAATGAATAGTGTTATGTATGCATCATTGCAGTATCATACAGAACAGTTTTACTGCCCTAAAAATGCCCTGTGTTACACCCATTCATCCCTCCCCCTCCCCCTCTGAAACCTTGGCAACCACTATCTTTATATGAATGTTACAACTTACTCCTTTAACACAAGATAATAACCTAAGTAACAATGAATCTTCTTTGATACATGGTTACACTCCCCCATTCTGTTTGTTCATTCCTCTATCTTGAGGGAATTCGGTTGATGCCCATCCTGACTGCTTCAGGCTGAGAGGGGAATTGTTATTAGGTGGCAGAGAGAAGGAATTGTTTTGCTTGTGGTTGTAGGTACCCCTTGTTTTGGGGATGGGGGCTTGTCCATCAACATCATCTTGTTAATTATCCAGGGCAAGCCCAAAGGACTAGAGATTAGGAGTTGGCTGCCACTCTGCTGGTTTTCAGTGCTCAAATGGCACATGAACATTGCAAAGATTTAAATCTCTGAGAAATACATTTAATAGGTATATTGAAAATTATTAAGTTCAATGAAAGGTGTAGAAGAATCATGATTGGGGAATTATAAATGAGTATAACTATGCTGTATTGGTGAGGTAAACTTTCATATATTCCCAAAGAGGGACCACCTAGGGGGTATTGATTTCATGAGTCTGTGTGTTTTACCTATGGTGTCCTGATGTCCCTACAGGCCATGGGAGCATTTTTTAAAATAAAACTTTATTGAAGTATATCATTCATTCATGAACATACATAAACTATAAGTATATAGTAAAATTTGTGAACTTAAAAAGCAATCATGCATATCATCATACAGATCTCCCATATATCACTCTACCACCAGTAATTGCATTATTATGAAGCATTTGTTACAAACAATAAAAGAGCATTGTCAAATATTATTTCTAACTATAGCCCATATCTTACATTTGCTGCATCTTCCCCTAACCCACCCAATTATAAACATACTGTCTTAGTATTATACACTTGTTATAGTTTATGGAGACCATTCTCATATTTGTTCTGTTAACCACAGTCCATCTTCTACCACTGGATTCCCTGAGTTATACAGTTCTATGCTTTGTACAAACTATTCAAAGTGTACCTTCAGTGGCTCTCATTTTCAGCAACGAGTAGTGTTATCATCACCACAGTCAATTTTTGAAGGCTTTCATTACTCCAAAAGGTAAAATTATATACAACTTATACCCACCTCTTGTTGTCCCTTAGAACCGATATAATAACTTCTTTGCCATCACTGCAAAAACATTAAAATATTACTGTTAGCTATCATCCATAAATTACATTAGTTGTAATTTTCCCATGTATCACTATATTCTTAACACTTTGTATAAAAATAACATTCTTATATTTTTAATATTAAATACAATCTTCTTCCACCACTGAAATCATTGTTACACATTCCCTAGATTATCTCTAGCTTCCTTACAATTGACTTTTATGTCCACAGACTACCCATTTCAGCCTCAACCACATTGATAAATCAGGAGGGCTATTTATACCCTCCTGATAAAGTGTTACCACCAACTCTATTCATTTCCTCACTTTTACAATAAACCTTGTTTAAAATTTTCCATACATTAAGCATCAGCTCCCATTCTCAACCCACGTTCTATCTCCTAGAAACTTAAGTTCTAGAGTTGACCTCCATGAGTTTACACATTGTATTTTGTATTTAGTTAATATTTGTGAGACCATACAATATTTGTTTTTTTTTTTTGTATCTGGCTTATTTCCCTCAACATAATATCCTCAAGATTCATCCATGTTGTCATATGCATCCCAATCTTATTTCTTCTTACAGCTGAATAGTATTCCATTGTATGCATATATCACATTTTTTAAATCCATTATTGGTTGATGGACACTTGGGCTGTTTCCATATTTCAGCAATTGTGAATAACGTTGCTATGAGCATTGGTGTGCAAATGTCAGTGTTCTTGCCTTCAGTTCTTCTGAATATATTCCTAGTAACAGGATTGCTGGATCATATGGCAGTTCTATATTCAGCTTCTTGAGGTATTGCCACAGTTTTCCACTGAGGCTGCACCATTCTACATTCCTACCAACAGTGAAGGAGTGTTCCTATCTTGCCATATCCTCTACAGCACGCAGTTTTCTGATGATTCAGAAGACCCCTTCTATCATATCCTGAGGCTAAGATGATGTGCCCTTATCTGCTCACTCCAGGCTCAGCTCAGCACAGCAGTGGCAGCTGCTTCAGCTCTGGTTGGTATGAGGTTCCAGCCCCATTCTGCATCTTTGCTCACCTGTGACCTGTGGTGTATTCAACTGCAGATGGCTTCCTGGCAGTGCCCTGGGTGGGAAGCAGCCCTTATGTCTTTATGGAGTTGGTATTGCTGCCAAGACCAGTAGTGACAGCTCCTCCTTCCCACACAGATCCCAGGTATCTTCTCCTTCCATGTTTCAAGACAAAACTCACCTTAAATTCTCAGTTCACTAAGTGCAGAAGCTATCTGGACTGGAGGTAAAATACTCTAGGGTGTTTCCTGTCCTGTAGTCTTTGTAGAGTCAGGGGAAAGTTAGAGGCATTTGGTAGGCATGACCAGGGATGTATAGAGGATGACTTTGCTAGGGACACTTTAAAAATTTTAGATTTGGAAAGCAGTGTGTATCATTTTCAAAATATTCTGGTGTGTGAGACTTCCTAGGTGATCTTAAATACAATCTACTTTTTTTTCAGCTACCATGTAAGTAATAAGAGCTGGTGAGTCTTGAAATGTGGTCCTTTGCCAGATTCTTCTTATTAATATGTTCAATCACCTCCTTGACAGCTCATTTATCTGGTCATCCACTCTAAAAATTTTAATGTAACACATTCTAGATTTGTGCAATTGTTTCCTTATGATTAGATTCATGCTAAACATTTCTGGCCAGAAAATTCCATGGACAATGGGTCCTTCCCATTGCATCACATTAGGGACACATGATGTCAACTTGATTACTTGGTTTAATTACTGTCTGGAATATGTCTCCAATATAAAGGCCCCTTTCCCAATCATAGTGAAAATTACTTGTGACCTGAATATCTTGTTCTCTGACAATATTTCCCCAAGTCTTTAAAACCAATGATGATTCTTGTTCAAACCAGTGATCACAATGAATTGAGCAAAAGGTTGTTTTTTAATTTTGCACCACTACCTTTAAATGCTGGCATTCTTTTCTAAAGAAGAACATTATTCTCCTGAGAACCCTCCCTAACTGTTACAAAAATCATTTGGATTCATGGATTCTTTTTTATTCAATATGTTGTAGTACATTATTTAATTATTAGAGTCTCAAAGTGTCCCAAATATGGTCAGTTGAGCCCCTTTAAACTGAATTATATGCAGTTATTACATGTCCTCATTAATTTTGAGTACATTCTTGCTGTTTGACATAGGAGTTTGTAGCACTTTGGCAGTTTGATATAGTTATGAATTCCAAAAATAGATATTGGATTATGTGTGTAATCTGGTCTATTCATCTGGGCATGATTAAGTTATGACTAGGGCTTTGACTGGGCCATGTCAGTAGGGCATTGAGCCCCGCCCCTTGGTGAGTGGGGAATCAAAGATAAAAGACATAGCAATTGACAGAGTTGGAGCTTTGGAATTGGAGTTTTGAGTTGGAGTTCTGAAGCTGAGTTTTCATGTTGGAGCCTGGGGAAGCAAGCACACAAGGAGCTTCGTCGTGAGGAAGGAGAGAAGGCCCCAGGATAGAGATGAACGGTTCACCTGACAGTTCACAGCTGGCCTTGTGGAGAAAGGCAAAGCCTAGAGAGCCTCATAGTCTACAGCTGACCTTGTGGAAGAAAGAGAGGAGCTGAGCCCAGAGAGAAACAGAGTCCAAGGAAGAGAGGAACCCAAGAATCCTGAACACTGGCAAACATCGGCAGCTGCCATGCTTCAACATGTGCAACAGAGTTTGGTGAAGGAAGAAACTTATTATTTATGGCCTGGAAACTGTAAGCATCTACCGCAAATAAATACCCTTTATGAAAACCAATTGATTTCTGGTATTTTGCATCAGCGCCCCTTTGGCTGACTAATACAGAGTTTGGTACCGAGGAGGGAGGAAGTACTTTTGCAATTACCAAAATGTTGAAACGGTTTTATAAATGGGTAAGGGGTATTTTTTGGAGAAATTGTGAAATGCTTGATGGAAAAGGCCTAGATCACTTTGAAGAGACTGTTGATAGCAATATGGATGCTAAAGAGACTTTTTATGATGCCTTAGAAGTAAATGATAAAACTATTATTTGATACTGGAGGAAAGGCGAATCATACTTCAAAGTTGCAGAGAACTTAGCAAGATTTACTCCTGGTGTTATATGGAACACAGAATTTGAAAATGGTGAACCTGAGAATTTAGCTGAAGAACTTTCCAAGGTAAACTCAGAGAATGCAGATTGGCTACTGTAGCAGTTTGGCAGTTTGATGTAATTATGAATTCCAAAAATAGATATTGGATTATGCTTGTAAACTGATCTGCTAATCTGGGCATGATTAATTTATGATTAGGGCATTAACTGGGCCATGTCAGCAAGGCATTGAGCCCCACCCCTTAGTGGGTGGGAAATCAAATATAAAAGGCATGGCAAAGAACAGAGTTGGAACAGTTTTGAGTTGGAGTTGTGATGCGGAGTCTTGAGCTGGAGCCCCGGGAAGTAGCTTGGTCATGAGGAAAGAGAGAAGTCCTGGGAAGAGAAGCAAGCCATTTGCCTGATAGTCTACACTGGCCTTGTGGCACAAAGCAAATCTGAGCCCAGAGAGAGGCAAGCCCTGGGAAGAGAGGGACCCAAGAAGCCTGAATCCTGGCAAACATCGGCAGCTGTCTTGCTTCAACACATGGCAGTGGACTTTGGTGAGGGAAGAAACTTATGCTTTATGGCCTGGTAACTGTGAACTTCTACCCCAAGAAAATACCCTTTATAAAAGCCAAACAATTTCTGGTATTTTGCATCAGCACCTCTTCGGCTGACTAATACAGCTACTCCTTGTAGCTTATAGCAAAATGCTAGATGAGCAGGATAAGCTCAGGACTGAATTATTGGGCACAAAGAAAAAAGAAACTGATTCTGGAAATTCCAAGCCTTTCGAAATCAAGCTCCCAGGTGATAGTGCCCCATTTGAAAACTTAACTAAACTTGGAACTTGTAAATCAGGATAGAAGATGCAGTTATCTCGGAAAGACTTGTGGAAAGTCTTACTGTCTGATGGCTTGGACCCCTGCTTCTTGCATGCTAAACCAACAAGCTTTTTGAGAGTGCTGTATGAATAAAACCACTGTTCACTTGGACTAAAAAGGACATCGAATGGAGACATTGAAGGGGAAAGAGCTTTAAGGAAAAAATCATGGAAGCTGAGATCTGGAATTAAGACAGCACCTTGGGCCAAGAGAGGAGCCCCAGCCATGTGTACAGAGAGGGTGAGTTTGCCTCAGCAGTTGAAGAGGGGGGATAGTCTCACCCAATGTTCTGGGAGAGTTTTGCCACCCAGAGTACAGAAAGAGTGGAGCACATTCCTAAAAGATTAGGGTGGTTAAGGTCAGCACCCCATAGTTCTGAGAGGAGTGCACCTGTCCCCCATGGATTAGGGAAGGCCAGGTGTTCAGCTCATTGCTCTGAGAGGATTGAGCCTGTATGCCAAAGGTTACAGAAGGCCAGCTGGTCAATTCGTTGTTCTGAGAAGGTTGAGCCTGTATGCCAAAGGTTACGGAAGGCCAGGTGGTCAACTCGTTGCTCTGAGAGGGTTGAGCCTGTATGCCAAAGATTAGGGGGAATGTTGTCTTCACCTCACTGTATTAGAAGGCCTAAGACTCTAACCCAAAGATTGGGTAAGTTGTGGCAATCACCCCAACACTCTTGGAGGGTAAGGTCCGGAACTTGGTTGACACCCAGATGCTTGATGAGGGTGGAACCAAGAAAATGCCCATTGGGCAAGCCTGTGTAAAGGGTGAGTCCCCATGTGGCCCCAAGAAAAATAAACCATCATCTTAAGAATGACTCTCAGACTTTGAAATCGAATGGAGGATGCCCTGCAGGTTTACTGAACTGTAGAGGACCCATAACTCATGTTTAACCTCCCAATTTCTCCTTATACTAATGAAAATGTTTATCCTTTGTCATTCCATTTATGTATTGGAAGCAGATGATTGATTTTCTAAATCTCAGAGGTCTACAGCAGAAGGGACTTTGCTTCAAGATGAACTCTATTTCTTTAAAATGCTTATGGTATGATTTTGTACCTGCACTGTTACTGATTTAAAGTTTTTTTAAATATTATAATGTATTTTTGGAATTCAGAGGGTGGAGTGTAGCTGTTTGGCAGTTTGATATAGTTATGAATTCCAAAAATAGATGTTGGATTATGCTTGTAAACTGGCCTGTTCATCTGGGCATGATTAAATTATGACTATGGTTTGATTGGGCCATATCAGTAGGGTGTTGATCCCTGCCTCTAGGTGGGTGGGGAATCAAAGATAAAAGACATAGCAATTGACAGAGTTGGAGTTTTTGAATTGGAGTTTTGAGTTGGAGTTCTGAAGCTGAGTTTTCATGCTGGAGCCTGGGGAAGCAAGCACACAGAGGAGCTTGGTCGTGAGGAAGGAGAGAAGGCCCCAGGATAGAGATGAACCTTTCACCTGACAGTTCACAGCTGGCCTTGTTAAGAAAGGCAAAGCCTAGAGAGCCTCATAGTCTACAGCTGACCTTGTGGAGGAAAGAGAGGAGCTGATCCCAGAGAGAAATGGAGTCCCAAGAAGAGAGGAACCCAAGAAGCCTGAATCCTGGCAAACATCGGCAGCTGTCATGCTCCAACACATGGCAACAGAGTTTGGTGAAGGAAGAAACTTATGATTTATGGCCTGGATACTGTAAGCTTCTACTCCAAAAAAATACCCTTTATGAAAGTCAACGATTTCTGGTATTTTACATCAGCACCCCTGTGGCTGACTAATACAGAAGTTTTAGGCTCATTTTGTTCTTTGTTCACCACACCTAGAATCAAAAATTTCTCTGTGAAAACCTGGCTCCTTTCATTTGTGAAATATATTTAAAAACCAATATCTGGGAGCCTAACATTATTAAATGTTAGTTTTGAAATTTTGGGGGTATGCTTTTTAAAAATAATGAACTGTCTGAGATTTTACCTTGTTGCAAAATAAGGAGACAGTCTGTTACTGTTTTAAGGATGCTGGCAGAAGATGTGATAAACTTGGGTCAGAGACAAAGCACTGTATTACTCATTGGCCATGAGCAGGCTGCACAAGCTGTATGTTAGCAGCTGTTCTTTGCATGCCCAAAATACATATAGGTGGCCCTAGGTGGATTCTGTTCATTGAGGGTGTTTTCATCACAGTTGAGGAAAATCAAGCTTAGGGTAGCTTGATCATTCTAAAGGTCAAATTTTGCTCCAGATAGAGGCATCATTTTTATCATACTGGATGGCCAATGTACCTGCCCTATGCCCTTGGAGGGATATCTATCTTTATCTTCCAAAGCAGTGTCTCATAAATACAAACTTGAAAATATACAGCAGAACCAAAAGCAGTCAAAGCCTCTGCTCATAAGATGTGCAGAGATCCATAGAGAATTGGATCCCAAAACTAACCATATGAAGAAGAATTAGTAAATAAACACAGAAACTATTCTGTGCACTTGGAAACTTAGATTTTTGGTGAAATTATTAACAGCATTTTCTGTGGAATGGGCAATGAACGTGTGAAGTTGATATAATAAGGATAAAACTTCCAAGCAGTGCTCTGTAACACTGGTTCTCAACCTGTGAGCTCTAGAATAGTGACACAAGGAAAATGAAAATGTAGTAATTAATTTAAAAATTCCAGTTTGGGGCCCCATCCAGCAACTAATGTATCAGAAACTTGGTCAGAGTGGGGGTGGGGCAATCATCAATATGTGATTTAACAAATTCACTGGGTGATTCTGGTACACTTAAAAGCTTGAAAATAACTGATCTAGAAGATACAAACAAAGGAAACCCACTCTACAGGATAATTGCATCTGCATGAAGCCCTTAAAAAGAGAAAAGGAAATAAATATGTCTTATACAGCAGGGGAGAATTGTATATTAAGATAGAAATTGAAGGTTTTATTTTTTTGTTTTTTCCTACAGAAAAAATACTCACTGGAAAGAGTCCACAGAAATTCAGAGGCCACTACACTCCAGGTAGTGCTCCCTCTTGGCCCTTCTGGGCTATCCTGGGTGCTCTACATACCCAAGGGTTCCTACTCCCCAGCTTCTTCATTTACAGGAGCAATGTAAGGGGGATATCAGCATCTGTAACCATCTCCTTGGCTTGGGACATTTCACAACTTCTCTTCCTTGGTGTCAGGCATGACCAGAGGTGGCCTTCCTTCTAGGTGTCTACAAACAGCCCCTCTATGTGGGTGGACAGGAGATTTTGCAATCACTGGAGCAGGATACAGCTTGTGTGCAGGTACATGGAGCAAACGATGAACTCATCCCAGACCTCTGCTACTGAAAGAGAAATTAGTTCATCCCTTGCTCTGCACAGTGCTGAAAACTGCATTCTATGTTGACAGGGTTAAACTGGTGAGCTCCTGAATTACACATACCTGGGAGACATTGTGAACCAGTAACACTTTGCCTTTCAGATCTTTGATTTCCACATAAGCAATGGGGGGATTACAGGTATTTTAGAGATTAAATGAGGATTATAAAGGTGTAAATGAGATCATGTGTATTAACTCAGCACCTGGCCCATTTGACCTGATTGCATCAAGAAATTCCCTTCCCCAACAACCATGACCTCTGAACATTTCCCACCCGCTGTGCAGCCCTGTAACATCCCCTCCTGGTTGGAGAGGCCCCCAGTCCTTGATGGCCAGAGCCCTAAGAGCTCCATCCTCCTGCCAATACACAAGCCAAGGTCACATTCACCAACCACAACATCAAATGCAAGACTGTCTCTGGATACCTGTCTAGCAGACCCACCTCAGTGACCCTGAGAAGAGCCCACCAGTTCCAGGTAAGCCAGCAAGTTGGATGCCTGGGCTGTGGGATGCTGGAGTGGTAGGAGCTGTTGCTTCCTAAGGGACTACTCTGTAACCCCTTTTCACAAGTGACTCCAACCTTGGATTTGGCTTATTTCAAAGAACATGCCCTTTATTATGGTTCCTGGTTCCTCCAAGAGCCTTGTCAACAATCACCGAATATGAGTGCTAAATATACAGATCCCCAGATCCCATCCTGTCCTAATGGGTGAGGTGGGTAGTGACTAATATTTGTGTCTGAGAAAATGCCCAGAGGAAGCTGGCCTGAAGTCAAGTGTGGAGCCACCTTCCAGGTTGTCTCAGTGAGGATGGTTTTGTGTTGATGAGGGGGATTGGAAGGATAGAGCTATTCACCTGGATATCCCTGGTATTTGAGCCCTTTAAGGACTTGACCTTCCTTCATCTAATCAGATGAAAGGTCATGGAAGCTGGTCTAATTTTTGTAATTCAGCAACTATTGGGCCAGGGACTGAGGAGCTACTTGGTGGTACCATGATGGTGGTAGGCAGGAAGGGCACAGTTTTCCTGTCATGGAGTTTACTGTCTAGTGAGGAACGTAGACCTCCCATGTGTGTATTCACAACAGCTGTGAACTTACCCTTTACTGAGGAATACATGATATTGTCCTCATGGTACTGTGAGAGTTAGGGTAAGGTGCCAGACAAGGAGGATGGAGGAAATTACTAATTTATAGGGCAGTCCTAGATATAACCAAGAGGTTTATATGGACAAAGATACTGCAGAGAGGAGCTCAACCTGCCTGAGAAAGAGAGCAAAGGAGAGAGGTACAAAGAGTTTGGTGCTGGGAGAAGCTGGAGTTGCAGGCAGGGACTGGTCCTCAAGATGAGAACAGCAACCCTGGTACCGTTTAAATGGCAGAATTTGGTAATTTGATCCACATAAGGCAGCAGATTTTAGGAGATCTGAGTGGTGCTGAATAACACACTAATTTCAGAGGCAGTTGCACGTGTCAGCCCAGGTAGCTTCAGTGAGGGTGGTAGAAGTGAATACACAATGAGTCTTTTGACTGTAAGGCCCTCAGTAGGGACAGTCTTGGGTATGAATAGTTACTATTAAGTGAGTAGCTTTTATGTACCTTTGCTGTGTTAAGTATAAATAAAACAAATTACATTACTCCACAAACAAAACAGGTTTTTCAAAGAAGGAACAACAAATTCTATTTGCATAGGTAAAAATCTGGAATTGGAGGCTGTTTGTTTAGAGTCAGAGGGAATTGCCTTTGCCAGGGCCTTATTTTCAGGAAAATAAATCTTGAGTTAGAGGAAAGGAGAGTGACACTGTTGTTGGAGCAGAGAAAACCTGAGTAAAGTTTGAGGCCTCGCTGAAGAAGAGACTGGAGAAAGAGCCTGGGGATGGTGCTACAATATGCAGGACATTAAGATTTGTTGAGAATGTTGCTTTTTTCTGAGAGTGATGAAAAGCTATTGGGCTTCTGCAGTTCTTGACAGAAGATGGCATGATTAGAATTGTCAGGTCAAAGAAGATGACTATGAAGAACATAAAGACAGGACGTGGGTAGTCCCCTTAGGAGGCTGTTGAGTGGAGGTGATGTTAACTTGACTTGGCTTATGCCTGGACAGTAAAGTTTGGATTCATTCAGCTAAATTATCCTGCGTGAGCTGTGGTAGAAAATAAAGGCATCACTCTAATAGTTAAAGTGACTGATTATTGAGGCGTTCTCAACTGCATAGTGGGTAAATATGAAATGAATGTAATCCAATATTTTAGTAGTAGGTTTACTTCCTGGCTTGTACCTGTAAGGTAGTTTTCAGTCCCTCAGAGTATTGGCATTATAGGCATTAGAATTACCTAAAGTTAAAAATCCAGAGATCCAGGAATCATGTAGACCTAGAGTGTGAGAATGTGGCACTTCTCAATAAGGGAGGGTTTATATAATTAGTAGGAAGGTAGAAGGACTTCAGTTATTGAGAGGCCACCTAATAACTGATGCTAAGCCCCATAAAATACCATTTGTCAATCCTTAAAATTAGCATGAATGATTGTAGGTGGTCATGCTGAAGCTCAGATGTTAAGTAGTTTATAACTGAAATGTAAATTAAATCTCATCCTCCAGGTTGAATTTTAACAGAAGAGGTTTGGTAAGAACAGTACCCAACTGTCATTTCACAGGTGAATTTTCATGTATCCATTACAAATTTTTTGTGGTCCCCTTATCCCTTTTCAGAATAGAGTTCTTATAACCCTATAAGGTCCATTCAGTTTTCTCTAATTTATACCTCTCAGGAATGCCAGACTGAATCAAATTCATCAGATCTCAGATCAAATATGTAAATATAATAGTAAATCTCCGGTTGTAGTGATGTTTCTGTTTTGTATTTGCATACCTCAGAAATAATTAGAATAACATTGAGAATTAGAATTTCTTTAAATATCTTTTCTTTTTCCTTTGAACATTCATCTTGTTTATTTGGAAGTATATGCTGGTTGTTTCCTCTTCTTCCTACATGTGATTACTTCTGTTAATTTCTTTTGTGTGTGTTGTGTGTACCCTTCAATTTCTTGTGTATTCTCAAATTGTTTTATGCCTATATAAATGCAAAATATGTTTTTCTTAAAAATCGAATTATGATGTTTTGTAACTTACTGCTTTCGCTTAAGGATAACTCTTAAAAATTTTATTTATCCATTTGATAAACTTCAATATTTTGGTAAATTTTTGTTCCCTTGCACAGATGTGATATATTGAATGTGCATTTTTAGAAGATCCATGAATGCATGCATTTGTTTATACCAGTATTTCCCAATTTCTTTCTCATCAAATCCTTGCACAGCAAAATACATTTTGAGAATTTAGGAATTCATAAACATTAAAAATATTTTCCCACTTTTACAAAGTATGTAATAGTGATTAAAAAACATAATTATTCATTGTCAGATTTGTATATTGTATAGATTTTAATTATATTGTCATTTTAATTCAATCTTCAAGATTTTTACCTATCCTTTTTAGCATGACACATTATATTTATTTTCATTTACATTTTACATGATAAAATGATTTCCTGATATGTAAAGTAAAATATATATTTGTTTATAGTACATTTAGAGTAATAAAATTTAATAAGTATGTATTAAGATATGGAAAAACTCAGACAAGTTCTGATGCTTTGAATTTTTACATTTGACTTTAAAAATAATCACTTGTATTATTTTTAAAGCATCAAGTTAATTTTTAATGACAATATAAGGAAGAAACTTTTAAGGCTGGTATTTGGAAATTCTTTTCCACAAGTAATATTTTTTACGTCTATTTTCCCAAAAAATAAATTTGGAAGGACTATATTTGTGCTTTTTTTTAAGTCTTTTTTTTTCTCTTTTTATTTCAAGGAAATTTTAAAAGAAAAATACTGAGAATTAATAATTAACATTTTGTGCTATGTGTTTAAAACTTCTTTTAAAAAAGGACATGAAACATAACTGATAATGTGGTATCCTCATTCTTTAGAGAAATCTATATTTAATGTATATGAATTCAATCTATTTTTATTAAACTTTAGCTATCCACAAACACAGTGAGAATTATATTTGTGATTTGTATTAATTTACATATGTAATGGCATCTATTGCTCACACTATAAATATATACAATATATTTCCCATAGCATTCTATTTTGGAGAACAGGGGAAGATGATGGTAACTAGGAAATTTAGTATGTGTAGTGACAGGCCAGTTTAGGAAGGATATCTATACTTGTATATTTTAACTTTTTATTAAATAAATTTCTAAACTGTAAAAAATTGGAGAGAAAGTTGTAATAATTCCCAGAGACAAACCATACAGCTTCTACAATTGTCATGGTCAGGTTTTTTGTTTCAATACCACACCTTCTTCCCACTCTGCATTAATCATTTTGACTTGAAATTCATAAATCATATCATTTTTTCTGTAAAAAGTTTTAAATACGTCACTAAAAGATAAGAGCTATTTCTTTAAAAAATGAACCACAGTATTACCACACTTAACATTTAAAATTAAATTCTTAATATGAAAAAATAACAGGTAGATTGAAGATAAAGCAAACATAATTTGCTGATGGTTGAATGAGAAGAGTGAGGGAAAGAGAAATTATTGATGATTTTTTGAGTTTTGCTCTGGATGCTTCTCTGAAATGAATTAGAGAATATTGGTAAAAGACAGGATTAATTGGCATGTTGTGTGGGGCATAGAGAGGGAAGGTAGGTCAAGAGATATGTTTAGGACCTGTTAAGCTTGTAGATATATATTAAGTATGCAAGTGGGGAGGTCAAATTAGGCACTTGTAATTGGCTGGTCAGTGTGGAACTCAGGAGCCAGGTCAGGCTGGATGCATAAGTTTTAGATTCATCACCATTGAGGTGGTTTTAAAACATGACACTAGTTGAAGTCACATAAGGAGAGACTGTAGATTGACAGCAGAAGAGTGGTGGGACTGAAACACTCCAGCATTTTGCAGGAGAGCAAAGGAAGTTCTGACTAAGGACATTCAGGACTGGCCAGGACAGTAAGAGGATAACCAAGAGAGGGAGGAGTCCCATGAGGCAAATGAAGAATGATTTGAGGCAATTGGGAATGGGCAAATGTGGCAGGAGTCCTTTCTTCATTTCCTCCCCTGCTCAAGTCCTCAAGAATCTCCTTATCTGTGAAGTATCATTTGACATGCTTTGACTAGCAAATTTATTATTCAACACAAGCCAGCATTTACTAAGGACTTTCCTTGGTACTTCACATTTTTCATTCAGCAGAATACTCAGAAAATCTCCGTGAGATGGAAATTGTGATCCCAATTTGAACAAGTGAAAACAGATGTTTAGAATACTGAAGTCACACGCTCAGGTTATTATCAGTGTCTCTGTGCTCTAAACCATGTCTATCTGGCCCAATGACCAAGCTCATTCATTGCTCCTGTTTAGACTTGTTTCTTGTTTTTCAGTATGGTGAATACTGCTGGCATGAACATATTCTTATAAATCACCATGTTGTTCCTTTTTGATTATTTCTTATTTATCTGGCAAATAATCTCATACAGAATTACCATGTGATTCAATGATAGAATCACAATTCTTTCAGTGTTGTGATGGGGATATGGAGGCTTAGAGAAATAGCTTTAGGAAGACAGGTTTTGGATGTTATCAATTCTAGGGCTTGCTATCCATTTCTGAATCTAAAGATAATAATCACTTCCCAGAGGATTATGATCTTATATCATGTTTAGGAAACACTTATCAGGATATCTCAGGAAACCAGAATTTGTGTACTGGGTTGTCAAGGAGGAAAATAAGAGCTTTTTACCAATTGCAATGAATGTGCCACACTAATGAAGGATGTTTATGTGGGAGGGTGTGAGAGGTGTGTGGAGTGGGGCATATGGGAATCTCTATATTTTTTGTGTAACATTTATGTAATCTATGTATGTTTTAAAAAATAAAAAATATATTTTAAAAAAATCTCTTAAGTAGGTGGGCCTCATACCCATTGTTGTGATCTGAGTTAAATGTACTCCAAAAGTATGTTCTTAAATTTAATTCATTCCTGTGGGTATAAACACTTGTACATAGGACCTCTTGATGAGGTTACTTCACTTAAGGTGTGTCACCGGATGGGGTTAATCCTATTACTGGAGTCCTTTATAAGAGAATGGAATTCAGAGGTAAATCCACAGAAGGAGCATCCAGAAGTTGAACAAAAACAAAACCCAGAAGAGACGGGAGAGACCAGGAGATGCTGCCACTTACCTTGGCATGTAACACACTAAGGGCCAAGCATTGTGAACAGTCAGCCTCAGAATGCCGCATTCTTCAGGGAGAAAGCATAATTTGATCTGGACATTCCATTACCCTCAAAACTGTGAGCAAAAATTTCCCATTATTTAACCCAAAAAATTTCATGGTATGTGCTTAAGCAGCCATGAAAACTAAAACACCCTTAAAATACAGGATTTTATTTAATCCTCACAACAAGCCTGCATGCTTATAGATGATAACACTGAGGCTTAGTGACATTAAGTTTGTTACTCAAAGTGAAAAAGCTTTAAAAGAACAGTCTGGATTTAATATCAGATGGATTTATTTATTGGTCAAATGTTTACTGAGACTATTTTATGAGCAAGACCCTGAGTCAGACACTTAAAACAGGAGATTGGGTATTATTAAAAACCTAGAAAAATAAGCACCCTGATGGCCAGCTCACCCCTATGGGAGGGACCTTATGTTGTATTATTAACTACCCACTTTTCTTTAAAATTACAGGGCATCAAGCCATGGATTCACCATGTATAAGTTAAGTCCACTTCCCTAGAAGTCAAAGTAGAATAAAAGCACCTCCTACTCACGCACCCCCACTGCTAACCTAAAGCTGCTTCTTCATAGCTCACCCAAACCAGTATAATGTTTGGAATTAGTGTTCTTTTCCTTTTTCTCCTATCACAATCTTTGAAAGGTAATATCTTTTTAAAATGGACTTCAGTGGTAGCTGCTGTTCACCACAAAACTGACTGTTGGGTTTGTAGCTATTTGCTGACTGCTGAAAGCACTGGTTTGCCCTGGGATATTTTGCTCCTGGCTGCACAAAACTGGTCAAACTGTATACTTAGAGTCTATCCTACACCATCATCACTCAGGCTTTCCTGCTATTCCAGAGTCTGTGACTCTCCTCACCCACATGAGCACAGAACCTCCATTCCTGTGCATTGGGACCTCCATGCACCAAATTTAAAATATGACAAGTTTAATTATTTGACTTCTAAAGAAAAGTATAGAATCTCTACACTAGAAGATTATTTTCAGTCTCCCCAATGCATACTTCAACCTGGGATGGGCTAAGTTGGTTAGTTACAGAGAGTGGAATTTTACATTAAAATGCCCCTGTTTATATAAAACAGTGAGATGTCTCCACTCAGCCAAGCCCGTAGGTGATCTACCCCATTTTAAGTGTGATAGAATAATTTTTCCATGGAAAAATGAATGGCAAATTGTGGTTCCAGGGAAGGAATATGATGGCTCACAATTGTCAGTTCTGTGGACCTAGGTTCTGGCCATACTTGCCTTATAATTAGGTAAGGAGATACCACTATTGGGTATCCCTTTCTATCTGTTAATTAAAAATGTGCCTGAAACCCCAAGTAATATTAATGCTTTGGAAGACCATTTCAATTTATATAAAAAAGCCATAAACTCAGTCAGATCCAAAAGAACCTTACAATGGTGGCAATGGCCTTGTTTTTTCCCAGAAGGAGGAGCACTAGATGTTCTCATGCAGGTTACTTCCCTGACAAATGCTTTTACTCAATTTATGCTAGAGGCTAAGCAAGGACTCATGTTGTTAAATAAGGAAATAGCCCAGATGAAAAAGGTTGTCCTCCAAAATAGATTGGCTTTAGATATATTAACTGCAGCTCAAGAGGGAACATGTGTGTTAATTGGTATGAAGTGCTGTGGTGCTGTACTTACATACCTAAGGAATATGATAGCATCTCCTCTATACTGGATCACATGCAAAGTAATATTGAACATGTTAAAAATCTTGGCAGAGGACTCATTTTCTGAGTGGTTAATGAACTTGCCTATGAAATGGAGAGTGACTGTCTTAAGTACTACCTTTATTTTGCTTGCCATATGCTTGTCTTGCTACTGCCTATATGGTCTTTGCGGGTTTATGTCTAGAGCACCCTCCAAAATGATATGAGAACTTTCTTCACCCCTAATCAGCATGAAGTATCTACAGAAAATGAGATCTTCACCCATTTTACTTATATAAAGAATACTCATAAAGCATATCATCTTAAGAATAAAAAGAGTATAAACCCAAAGGGGATTTGATAGCTAGAAGATGTGCTTATTAAAATTTCTCCACTTAAGCAGCTTTGAAAATTCTAAAACTAATTGAACTGCTTTTCTATTAATCTAATTTTAAAAGTTTACTCTTTGCACTTAATTCCCTGAAGGATAGTGACCAGACCTTCTCAGTTTTACTTATAGGAATAAGATAGCATCTCAAAACAAAACCTGATAAAATGGTGTAAATCTGTAACTTTTCCAAGAAAGAAAAAGTTTGATATCCTTGAGTGGTTGTCTGTGAAAAGAGCCATGAAGGCCTTGCACCTGCATAACTTTATTTAAACTATGGTTTATTAGCTGCTGAAGTCAAGAACAAGTTGGATGTGCTTGATACAACACAGGACTGAGAAATTGCATGTACCTTTCTCACACATTACTTGTTTTGTTTTTTTTTTTTACTTATTTTTCTTCTCAACTACATTTTATTATTATTTTTCCCTATCAAAACCCTAGCTCCTGTTTTCACTTTAAACTGGTTTTGGGAAAATTTCTCCTGTTCCTTGCTTGTGCAATCACAATAAATCACTTCCTCACTAAGATACATGATTGTCCTTTGTTGCACTGGATCAGAAGGGCCTATTTAGAAATAGCTGTCCTTATGATAACAGTGGAATATAGGACATCTGAAGTCACACAGTAGAACAGATAAACCAAAAAAGAAAAGAAAAAAAAAAACAGAAAAAAATTCTATGTAAAAAGATACAGGAAATTGAATGACAGCACAAAATGCATAAACATATCCATTATGGCTGTCCCATAGGGAGAAGAGAAGAATAAATGGCAGTAAGAGTGTTTGAAGAAATAACAGCTGAAACTTTATGAACTCTTATGATGGACCTGGAGGTACATTTCCAGGAAGTATAGCCTACTCTGAACAGAATAAACTCTGGCAGACCTACTGTAAGACACAAAAGAGATCCATCACATATAAGGGTTGCTCAATAAGATTAAGTTCTGATTTTTTATTTGAAATCATGGAGGTGAGAAGGCAGTTGTATGACATAGTTAAGGGTCCTCATAAAACAACAACAAAAACAAACAAAAAATACCCTGCCAGCCAAGAATTCTGTATCTAGCAAAACTGTCCTTTGAAAATGAGGGAGAATCAAAATATTCACAGATAGACAGAAATTGAGAGTATTTCTCAACAAGAGTCTTGCCCTTCAAAAAATATTAAAAGAAACTTTGCAGATTGAAAGAAAAGACAGGAGAGAGAGGTTTAGACAAGATTGTAGAAAGGAATATGTTTAGTAAGGGTAACTAAAGGGTAAAAAGAGAAAGAAAAATAAAGTAGGACACATAAGCCTAAAGAAAATATGGCTGATGTACTGCCTTTACAGCAATAACATTGAATGTTAATGGATTAAACTCTCTAATTAACAGGCACAGATAGGAAGAATTGATTTTTAAAAAACCTAACTGTATGCTATCCACAAAAGACTCACTTTAGACCCAAGGACATAAATAGATTGCACGTGAAAGATTGGAAAATGATTTTCCTCACCAACAGTAACTAAAAAAGTGTTGATGTCGCTATACTAATACCAGAGAAAATTAGACTTTAAATGCAAAACTCGTAAGAGACAAAGAAAGACACTATTTATTAATAAAAGGGGAAATCTATGAAAAAGAAGGAACAAACATAAATGTTTGTGAACCTAACCAGAGTGCCCCAAAATCTATCAAACAAACACTGGCAAAACTAAGAGGAAAAATAGATGGGGACTACAATATACCACTTTCAGCAATTGACAGAACATCTCAACAGAGGATCAATAAAGAAACAGAGATCTTGAATAATACATTAGAGGAAAGAGATTTAATGGAAATATATAGAACATTGTACCACAAAACAGCAGGATATATATTCTTCTCAAGCACTCATGGATCATTCTCCAGGATAGCCCACATGTTGTGTCATAGAATAAGTCCCAACAAACTTAGAAAGGCTAAAATTATACAAAGAGCTATCTCTGAGCAAAATGGAATGAAGCTAGAAATCAATAATGGGTGGAAAAATTGAAAATTCACAAATGGTTTGAAGTTAAACAACACCCTCTTAAGCAATCAGTGGGTCAAGGAGGAAACTGCAAGATAAATCAGCAAATATCTTGAAGTAAATGAAAATGAGAGCACAACATATCAAAACTTATGGGATGCACTGAAGGCAGTGCTGAGAGGGAATATTATAGCCCTAAATGCATATATTGAAAAGAAGAAAGAGCTAAAATTAAGACCTAACTGAACATCTGGAGGAACTAGAAAAAGAACAACAAACTAATCCCAAAGCATGCAGAAGGAAAGAAATAAAGATTAGAACAAAATTAAATAAAATTGAGAATAAAACAAAACAATAGAAAGAATTCACAAAACCAAAAGCTGTTTTTTTGAGAAGATTAATAAAATTGACAAATCTTAGCCAGACTAACAAAGAAAAAAAGAGAGAAGATGTGTAAATAAAATCAGAAATGAGAGTGGAGAGATCACCACTGACCCCACAGAAATAAAGAGTATCATAAGAGGATATTATGAAAAACAAAAGATGAAATAAAAGACTTCAACGGATCAATATCAAATAATGAGATTAAATCAGTCATCAAAATCTCCCAATCAAAAAAAGGCCAGAGCCGAATGTCTTCAAATTTGAATTCTATCAATCATTCTGAGAAGAACTAAGCAATCCTGCTCAAACTCTTCCAGAAAGTTAAAGAGGAGGGAACATTATCGAACTCATTCTATGATGCCAACATCACTCCAATACCAAAGCCACGCGAACATTAAAAAAAAAAAAAAAAAAAAAAAAAGACTTCTGGAAAAGGTAACCATGTGGGTAATTATAAATGCCAATAAAAATGTATTGTGTTTTGTTTCTATGTAAACCCATTTATTTCTTCCTAAAGGTTTTTAAAATTCAAATGTATAAAAATTAATGATAAATCTATTAATATGACATACAGTGTGCAAATATATAATTTGTAGCAAGTAAATAAATATGGGGGGTGGAGGGGTAAAGAACATTATATGTGTATGCTATTGAATTTAAGCTGATATCAAATTAAATGTGATTGTTATAGATTTAGGATGTTAAAGTTAAGCCCCATGGTAAACACAAAGAAAATATATGAAAAATATATACGGTAAGAAATGAGAATGTACTCAAAATGGTACAATACATAAAATCAAATAAATATGGAAGTAGTTATTAACAGGAGATTTTAGGGGCAAAAAAAGATGTAAGACTTATACAAACAATGAACAATAAAAA
Source organism: Cabassous unicinctus (assembly GCA_029593785.1). NCBI lineage: Eukaryota > Metazoa > Chordata > Mammalia > Cingulata > Chlamyphoridae > Cabassous > Cabassous unicinctus. The sequence goes on from JAQZBX010027087.1 coordinate 28,092, forward strand.
TGGCATAAGAATGGCCTTTATTATGAGTATCTACTTTTAATAACAATGGACTAAACTCTCCAGTCAAAAGGCAAAGATCAGTCAAATGGATAAAAAAGCATGACAGAACTATATGCTGTTTTCAAGGGTCTCAAATTAATACAAGACCCAAGTAGATTGAAAGTGAAAGAATAAAAAAGTAAAATATCTCATACAAATAGTAACCAAAAATCCTTTGGGTAGCTATACTAACATGAAATAAAATACACATTAAGAAAAAAGAGTTACAAGGACAAAGAACGCCAATATATAATGATAAAGAGCTCAACACTATAAGAAAACAAAACAATTAGAAAGTGGTGATGTTTGTCATTACACTAGTTGGATAAAAGATTAAAAATCAAATGCCTCAATGACTATATTCCAACAACAATGCATTAATAAATTAAAATTTTCATTGTGCAGCAAAGATTATAAGGCATGCAAATAAAAGAGGAAAT
>JAQZBX010027088.1:8446-28666 GCA_029593785.1 Cabassous unicinctus
AAAAAAAAAAAAAAAACCCAGGGAAGTTGTGGCCGTCACTGAAATGTTTCCATTAAGATATTAGGTAAATTTTCAGACCTGCTGAAGCTGCCCACCAGATGAACTCATGGAGCATTATATAACTTTAGGCAGTTCTGACTCCTTGGATTAAGACCTTAGAATACATGCTTTGCTGTAACCTCTTGTGGGGCCAAATGTCTGGTGACTATGATTAGGGAAGAAAGTTCCCAGCAGCACAATCCCACATTCACTCATTTTTCAGATCTGTGAGATTAAGGAGTATTACAGGTCATCGGGAAGAAAAAACCTTTTTTTATGCAATTGGCCTTTGACAGTCTACTTTTGGACAATTGGGGCCTCTTGGTAACAAAGTTGTGGTTTTTTTAAGATTTATTTATTTCTCCCCCCACACCACCCCCCACCCCCGTTGTCTGCTTTCTGTGTCCATTCGCTGTGTGTTCTTCTGTGTCTGCTTGTCTTCTCTTTAGGCGACACCAGGAACTGATCCTGGAACCTTCCCAGGTAGGAGAGAGGCGCTCAGTCTCTTGCGCCACCTCAGCTCCCTGGTCTGCTGCGCCTCTTATTGTCTCTCCTCTGTGTCTCTTTTTGTTGCATCATCTTGCTGCGCCAGCTCCCTGTGCAGGCCAACACTCCGCATGGGCCAGCGCTCCTGCGTGGGCCAGATTGCCCTCACCAGGAGGCCCTGGGAATCAAACCCTGGACCTCCTATATGGTAGATGGTAGCCCAATTGCTTGAGCCACTTCCAATTCTCCAGATAATAGAGTTTTAAAAAGAGGGCCATTATTAATTATTATAGTTAGATTTACATTGAAGGAAAAATTGATTAAATTTGAAGAGCACCTGACAGTCACAGGAATGCCAAAGTAGGTAAGTCTGTGAGAAGAAATAACCCTGGTGGGACGCCCAGTAGAAAAAGCTCGGACAGTGGAGCCAGGAGGATCTGGGCTGAAACTGACATTTACCTGACCTCAGATAAGATACTTAACCTCTCTGCATTTCAGCCTCTAGTAAACTGGAGATAATAAGACCTCACTGGGTTTCTGAGAGGATTAAATACAGTAATGTAGGTAAATAGTCTATTTTGTCTCTTACACATAAGTGCTCAGTTAACAGCAGCTGTATTCTAAGCTTAGTTCTCAAGCAACAATGGGTCCTACTGCCTCCGGAAAGACACAGGAGTCCCTTCCAAGCAACCTCTGTTTGGAGGTTTGACACTTCCTGGCCAGTGATGGAAAAGCCATTTCACTACCAGCATGTGCATGGCAAAGACAGCAGAGTCTACAGCCTGAAAGGCTGGTCTCTGCTGACGCTGACAAGCCGGAGAGGAAGTGTGAGGAGCATCCCATTCGGCGGGCAAAGCCTAGCACTGGCCTTGGTCCTCGAGGCCCTGGCTGTGAGACCCCCATGCAAATCACCTCACCTTTCAATGCTTCAGTTTCTTAGGGCAGGGGTAGGAGGACTCTGAGTGCTGAAGTCCTGCCTGGATCTAATATCTTAAGCTGGGCCTGTGGCCTAGACAGCCGAGGAAGGGTGGGAGCCAAGTTTGGCAGGGGAGGGGCGTGCTTCGCTGGCAGGTGGAAGAGGAAGCTGCCTGTGAGAGCAGGGGACCCCTCCCTTTTCTCCAGCCGGGTCCCCGACAGTGGGGCCTGAGAGGATGCCCAGGCTCCTGAGACTGGTGCCTTGCACCTGCAGAGGAGGAGGCACAGCCAAATCTCACCATCGCAATTTTCCAGAGAACACATACCCTAAGAGGCCCAGGCCCCAACACCTGGGACATCAAAGCAAAGAGCACAGAAAGGGGCAAAGCTGGGAACCACGACCTTGAATGTAAGGGTCTGAATCACTCTCACTCTCTTAGGAGTCATGGGTGAAAATATCCAGAAAGTAGGAGGGGAATGGAGATTTTCTGAACAGATTAACAAGTCTGCTCTGGCATGAACAATATTAGTGTAATGCTTTCATTTGTACTTTTGAGAAGCTCTTATACCTGCTAGCACAGGTTTCCACCTATTAAAACAGAGAAGAAAATGAAGCCATTATCCGCATTCCGTGAAGTGCCATATGGTTACACATAGGCATCCAGCCAAGGGAAGGTTCTACCCAAACCTCTGTGTACAATTCAAAAGCAAAATAAAGTTGTTACAGCATATTGGATTAGCATCAGGAAAGGAGGACCAAGAAGTTAGCAGAACCATGAATAGGAAAAACTCCTTAGCTTAATTTTTTTTCTTTTGGTTTCAGAATTGCCTTGAGCATCTCAAAAAACCACACCTGGAATTAGCCAACTTTTACTCTGACAGCTTAAGTTATTCAATAAGCATACTTTGAACCAAGTATGAAAATTTCAGTCCTTGGCAAGATATATAACTTATTATACTACTATGTATAAATAAGCAGACAGACCTAAAAGAAGAGAGAGAGAGAGAGAAAAGAAAAGGAAGGAAGGAAGGAAAGAATTCTGCTTCATTTACACAGAATCCAAAGTTTTAAAAGAATAAAGAATTATTTGCTACACTCTGATTTTTTATCTCCTTTTTTGTGTACTTAGCATTTATTTCAATTTCATTATGCCACAATTTCAAAGTAATTATCTGTTTGGACTACAAATGTAAAATTATCTGTTTAGTATTATTAATGTAATATAGATCTTAACAGGAAAATAAAGCAGAATTTAAAATAAGAATGTAATCTTTGGGTAAGCTGTTAGGGCTCAAGTTACTTAGTGATTCCTCTTCTACTTTGAGCTTTTAAGATAGTTGACTCTTCACACTGAAGAAAAGCAGCAACTAAGTGTTTTAGAGATAATCATAAACATGGTCAGAATTCTGGTCTGTAGCCTAAAATTACAGAACCCTGGGCATGCATTTCTTTAAAATTCTCAGATTCACTACTTCAAGTATGAATGGGCCAATGATTTGTAAGGGAACTACTGAATCAAGCTCTACCATATCTGCATATTTAAGAAACATTTTTTAATACTCGTGTATTAGTCAGCCAAAGGGGTACTCATGCAAAATACCAGAAATGTGTTGGTCTTTATAAAGGGTATTTATTTGGGGTAGAAGCTTACAGTTGCCAGGCCACAAAGCATAAGTTACTTCCCTTACCAAAGCCTATGGCCATGTGTTGGAGCAAGATGGCTGCCGACATCTGCCAGGGTTCAGGCTTCCCGGGTTCCTGTCTTCCCAGGTCTTGCCTCTCTCCAGGCTTAGGCTTGCTTCTCTCCACAAGGCCAGCTGTAGATATCAAGTGAACCGCTCGTCTCTTTTCCTGAAGTGGTCTCTCCTTCTCACTGCCAAGGTCCTCTGTGTGCTTACTTCCCTGGGCTCCAGCATTAAAACTCAGCTTCAGAACTCCAACATCAAAAACTCCAACTCTGCCCTTTGCCATGTCTTTTATCTTTGATTCCGCACTCACCAAGGGGTGGGGTTCAATGCCCTACTGACATGGCCCAATCAAAGCCCTAATCATAACTTAATCGTGCCCAGATGAACAGACCAGTTTACAAGCATAATCCAATATCTCTTTTTGGAATTCATAACTAGATCAAACGGCCAAATTGCTACAACTCATATCATACTCTTATGTATATTATTGAACGGTACACATTTTAAGCTGGCATTGTGGATTTCTTATGCTAAATGTGGAATAAATTAGTTGGGAGGGAACAAAAAGAACCATCACTACATACTATTTAAAATACATTTTATATTGTAGTGGAATATTTCTCCTCTGAGAAGGCAAGATACATGATTTTTCAAAAATCACAAATTCAAAGCCAGACTTAGCTGCTGTCTTCAATTATAGCCTGGAACTGGCGATTTGTGCCCTTTGTTTCAAAAAAAAGTATAAGAAAGAGTGATGAGATCAACATTCCCCATTCTTGGATCTTCAGCAAATTTAGGATCAATGTAGATAAACACTGGCATATCTACTTCCTCTTGTGGATTAAGCCTTTGTTCTTCAAAACAGAAGCACTGTATTTTATTGAAATACTGTCCAGCTTCAAATGGCACCACATTGTACGTAGAAATTCCGATCACTGGTTGGTCAGTAGGATTCTTAGCTTTATAAAACGCTAGGGCAGTCTCTTCCGGCACTACATAAATCTCTGTTTGCTGGAGACTTGCATGCACATTGGCATTAAAAGTAACTTTAACGATGCCATGCTGCTTCAATCTGGCCTGATGCATGACCTACGACTGCACACCCTCCCAGTCCAGGGGTCTGGCAATAGAGCCGGTAGAGGGGGAGGGCGGCGTAGGAGGTCACCAGGATACCAACCGAAGGACCGTCTTTAGTGCTCTGCGCCGCCAGGTCCCAGGCCAGGCTTGAGCGCCCCCACGTCCCGAGCTGCCTAATTCCCCTTTCAGCACCTCCCGTCCCACTCCATCTCGGCCTGAGAAATGGCTCCACCCTCCCCTCAACCTTGGCTGGGTACCTAGGGTGGCTCCATCACCACCCACCTAAAGCGATGCTCTTCCACCTCAGACGGCATACCCTCCCCGGGCACCCAGAAAGAACCTTCCATCTCCTTTCATTTCCAAGAGGACAGCATCCTGGCTGAGACCACAGGCTGGAAAAGGGCAGGGCAGATGAAAACCCAAACCCACAGCGAGAGCTCTCTGTACCCCATCAAGTCTCAGCACCTGACAAAGCCCAGCGGGCAACGTCGACGAGGGTGGGGCAGCAGGCAGGGGAGGAATAATGGGGTGCTCGTGGTACCCAAAAGCCTTCCCACAGAGGGCAGGAAAGGGGCATGCGCTAAAAGCTCCGTACTAGATAAGACCATAATGGTCAGGACAAGCGGTGAAGGACCGAAGTGAGGGACAGGAGCACAAAAGCAGCTTATCAGTCTCACATACACAGAACCTCATTTTAGGAATGAAATTAAAATCTGGATTGTTAAGATTTTTAAGAAGCTGTACAACTAGAACTCACCTCAAAAACAGAGTAATGGAACCATACAAAATCACTTTTTAAACCATTTATAAAGTAATCTATTGGAGCTTTATTTAACTCTGATACTTATCATGCCATAATTCACATTTTCTAAGCACACCAAATCTCATCTGTATTGTAAAACTATTTTCCAGAACATTTGTTTACTCTCATTCCTAATTAAGAGCATAACCTTGCCACCCTCCCTTTCCAGGGCAATTTGCAGGGGGAAAAAAACAACACAGCCCTATAGACAGCAGACCAGATGGAAGAACTTTATTTTCCTATTTGTGATCCACTAGGGCAGTATTTTTCAAGTTTTCTCAACCCATGCCTCCTTTTGGTTAAAAAAAAAAATAATCGCATGCCCTCCCTTAATTTTACCTGAAATTTCAAATTTAAATATGTCAATGGAAATATCAAAGTGATAATATTTTTAAAAGAAAAGTGTTTACAGTAACCTTTAAATATACATATTTTTCTTCCATCTCATAATATTTTTTAAAATGTTGAAGATGTTTGCTTGCCAAACATATGACAGTCACTTCTGACAGTGTTCTGCTCCTTGTTTTCATAGTCAAAAATGAAGGGGGAAAAAAAAAAGAGTCTAGCAAACTTGTGTGCATGAAAGAAAATAAGATAATGCCTGGAAAAGCATGTTTGTCTGTTTTGATGTAAATAATTTTATCATCCTCATGATCTGTAAAGTATGTCTGCAACTGAATAAAATTCCTATTTCAAAACCTGTCCTGGAGATCTCTTTTCAAGTACATCAGTGAGAAAAGGTCTCTCCTCCCAAGCCATCAAGAGAGATTTCCTACCAACATCAAGAATGGATTGCGTTAACAATAAAAAAAAAAACCATAAAAAAAATTAAATTAAATTAAATAAAATGTATTGGAAGGAAAAAAAAAAAAAAAGAATGGATTGCATGAATTCACCCAGACTGTATGAGATATAACTTCTTAAATATCACTTTCAGAAAGCTTTCAGAGTGTAAGCAAATTAAAAAAATAAAGAAGTGGTTTTAATTTAAAATGTAGCTTTCTTTGGCTATAAATGTATAAACTATAATGTTGGTGTCTGATCCTTAAAGTTCCTTAAAGAATATAATTTGTGTATTCAGAGTTTCAAATTTTTCCTACCAAAATATGCCATGCCCACTGAAAACTTTTCATAAGTATAAAGAACTTGCTCTTTTCTCTGGAGTTCCAAAAATAGGGCTATTGTGTCTTTTGGCTCATAAATCTAAGCAAACATACTTCCCTCTGATTAACCCATGAATAGATGGACCTCATAGCAGCATTCAAAGATTTACAAAGCAAGGCACGTCATCTGGTGTTTCGCACACTTTTTTGGACATATCCTTGTTTGTAAGGATAGAGGTCTTTTTCTAAATTACTGAGCAATTTTGGAAGCCAATGTTTGCTAATGTCATAGTTCAGCCCCCAAATAGTTGCAGGGTTTTTATTCCTTTGATTAAGTTCTTTAGCTTCCAAGAATGTTGACATCATTTCAAAGCTTTTATGGTGGTCTCCTACCTTGAGAACACAGTACAGTTCTTTTCCTTCTAGTGTAACTTCATGTATCCATTGCACCCAGAAAAGGGGTTGAACACAATTTCAATCATCACAGCTAACAGCAAAAGGAGAGTGATGATTTGTTCGGTGATGACAGTGGAAATTCAGTATCCTGAACTGAGTCATCGATTCAGCACTTTCCTGTAGAGTTGGACAAAGACATCATCTGGACTTTCTTCTCCAGTTCCTCTCCAAGTTATGGCATCCTAAAAATGCCAGTTTTTGTGATAATGTCTCCAATGAGGACTTTTTTTTATCTTTTCAATCAAGGGATTATTTAACACAAAATTTTCACAGCTTTTGTGGATTTCTGATAATATGTTCCAGTTCCTTCCAATCTTATACATGGAAGAAAAGTGAGTTTTGCAGGGGAAAAAAAAATATTGCCAGTTTTTTGGTTTTTTTTTTAAAGATTTATTTTTATTTATTTATTTACTCTCCCCTTGCTGCTTGTGCTTGCTGTGTCTATTTGCTTTGTGTTTTTCTGTGTCTGCTTGTCTCCCTTTTCTTGTGTCAACTCCCATTTGAATAAATTTGAAGAGACCTACTCTGAGATGCATACTAATTAGAATGTCAAAAGCCAAAGATAAAGAGAGAATCCTGAGGGCAGCAAGAGAAGAGCAATTCATCACATACAAGGGATGCCCAATAACATTAAGTGCTGATTTCTCATCAGAAACCATGGAGGCAAGAAGGCAGTGGTATGACATATTTAAGATCCCAAGAGAGAAAAACTGCCAGCCAAGAATCTTATATCCAGCAGAATTATCTTTTAAAAATGAAGGTGAGTTTAGAATATTCACAGATAAACAGAAATTGAGACCAGCTTTCCAGGAAATACTAAAGGGAGTACTACAGCCTGAAAAGAAAAAACAGGAGAGAGAGGCTTGGAAGAGAGTCTGAAATGATTATATCAGTAAAAATAACTAAAAGTGTAAAAAGAGTGGTGAAAATAAGATAGGACAGATAAAACCCAAAGGTCAAAATAGGTGAAGTAAGAACTGTTTTTACAATAACAACATTGAATGTTAATGGATTAAACTCCCCAATCAAAAGACACAGAGTGGTGGAATGGATAAGAAAATATGAGCCATCCACATGCTGCCAACAAGACACTCACCTTAGACCAAAGGACACAAATAGATTGAAAGTGAAAGGCTGGAAAAATATATCCCATGCATACATGAACAACAACAACAACAAAAAATCTGGAATAGCTATACTTATATCTGATGAAATAGACTTTAATAGCAAAGCAATCTTTTTTTTTTTAATTAAAAATATATTAAAAAAAGAAAAAAAATAGCAAAGCTGTTCTTAAGAGACAAGGAAGGACATTATATATTAATAAAAGGAGCAATTCACCAAGAAGAAATAACAATTATAAATGTATATGCACCTAACTAGGATGCCCCAAATTATAAGAGGCAAACACTGGCAAAACTGAAGGGAGAAATAGATGTCTCTACAATAATAGTTGAAGTCTTAATACATCACTGTCATCACTGGATAAAACATTGGATGCTGAGGATCAAGAAAGAAACAGAGAGCTTGAATAATATGATAAACGATCTAAACCTAATAGACATATGCAGAACACTGCACCCCAAAACAGCAGGATATGCATTCTTCTCAAGTGCTCACAGACCTTTTCTCAGGATAGACCATATGTTGTGTCACAAAACATATCTCAATAAATTTAAAAAGACTGAAATTATACAAAGCACTTTCTCTAGATCATAATGAAATAAAGCTAGAAATCAACAACAGACAGAAAAAGGGAAAATTCACAAATATATGGAGATTAAACAACACACTCTTAAATAATCAGTGGGTCAAAGAAGAAATTGCAACAGAAATCAGTAAATATCTTAAGATAAAATATCTTAAGATGAATGAAAACAACAACAGAGCCTATGGGATGCAGCAAAGGCAGTGCTGAGAGGGAAATTTATAGCCCTTAATGCTTACATTAAAAAAAGAAGAGCGAGCTAAGGATCAATGGCCTAATTACACAACTGGAAGAACTAGAGAAGGAACAGCAAACTATTCCCAAAACAAGCAGAAGGAATGAAATAACAAAGATCAGAGCAGAAATAAATGAAACTGAGAACAAAAAAAAATCAGTAGAGAGAATTAACAAAACCAAAAGTTGGTTCTTTGAGACAATCAACAAAATTGACAAACACTTAGCTAGACTAACAAAGAAAAAAAGAAAGAAGATGCAAATAAATAAAATCAGAAGTGAAAACAGGGGAATTACTACTGATCCCACAGGAATGAAAGAGATCATAGGAGATGAAATGAACATATTCCAAGGAACATACAAACAACCTACACTGACCTTAGACTATATAGAAGACTTCAACAAACCAATCAAATGTTAAGAGATTGAAACAGTCATCAAACAATTCCTCAAAATGAAAAGCCCTGGACCAGACAGGTGAATTCTACCAAGCATTCAAAGAAGGCTTGATACCAATCTTACTCAACCTCTTCCAAAATACTGAACAGGAAGGAATGCTACCAAGCTCATTCTATGAAGCCAATATCACTCTAATACCAAAGCCAGACAAAGATATTACAAAAAAGTAAAATTACAGACCCATTACCCTAATGAATACACATGCAAAAATCCTCAACAAAATACTTGCTAATCAAATCCAACAACACCTTTGCAGAGATTTGGCATTGTTTATGAATTCCAAAAATAGATATGGGATTATGTTTATAAACTGATCTGTTCCTCTGGGTGTATCAGATTATATTATCTTCAGAGGTTTCACTTTTACTTGATTAAATTATGACTAGTGCTTTGATTTGGCCCTTGGTGGTGGGGGGGACTCACAGAGAAAACAAAATGGCAAAGGAGATAGTTGGAGTTTTAGATGCTGGAACCCTGGGAAATAAACACACAGGAGAAGCAGATACATGAGGAGAGAGAAAAGGCTCCATTAGACATAGCAGAGGCCCTGGGAAGAGAGACAGGCCTTTTGCCTGATAGTTTGCAGCTGGCCTTGTGGAGAGAGCAGAGTAGCTGAGCCCTGGGAGAGAGACGAGACTTATCCCAGCCTACAGCTAATACTGGAAGAAGCTGGGATCATGGAGTTTTAAGAGGAAGAGGAAACCTGAACCCTTGCAGACATCAGCAGCCAACTTGCTCCAACACATGGCAACAGACTTTGGTGAGGGAAGTAACTTATACTTTATGGTCTTGTGACTGTAAGCTTCTACCCCCAAATAAATACCCTTTATAAATTCCAACAGATTTCTGGTACTTTGCATCAGCACCCCTTTGGCTGACTAATACAACCTTAAAAGAATTATTCATCATGATCAAGTGTACTTTATCCCAGGCGGTTCAACACAAGAAAATCAGTCTGCAAAATACACCACCTTAATACATCAAAGAAGAAAAATCACATGATCATCTCAGTTGACACAGAAAAGGCATTTGACAAAATCCAGCATCCTTTCTTGATAAAAATACTCCAAAAGAAAGGAATTAAAGGAAATGTTCTCAACACAATAAAGGTCATATATGAAAAACTCACAGCTAACATTGTACTCAATGGAGAAAGACTGAAAGCTTTCCCATTGGGAACAAGACAAGAATGCCCACTGTCACCACTGTTGTTCAGTATAGTGCTAGAGCTTCTGGCTATAGCAATAAAGTAGGAAAAAGAAATAAAAGGCATCCAAATTGGAAAAGAAGTAAGACTTTCACTATTTGCAGATAATATGACCCTATACCTGGAAAGTCCTGAAAAATCTACAACTAAGCTACTAGAGCTAATAAATGAGTCCAGCAGAGTGGCAAGATACAAGATTAATATGTAAAATACCAGTAATGTTTCTAGACACTAGTAATGAGCAATCTGAGGAAGAAGTCAGGAAAAAAATTTGATTTACAGTAACAATTAAAAGAATCAAATATTTAGGAATAAACTTAACCAAGGACATAAGGCACTTGTATTCAGAAAACTACAATGCATTGCTAAAAGAAATAAAGAAGACCTAAATCAATGGAAGAATATTCTGTGTCCATGGGTTGGAAGACTGAATATCAATAAGATATTAAAACTACCCAAATTGATATACAGATTCAATACTATCCCAATAAAAACTCCAACAGCCTTTTTTAAAGAGATGGAAAACCCAATTATCAAATTTATTTGGAAGGGTAAGGGACCCTGAATAGCCAGAAACATCTTAAAAAGGAAGAACAAAGTTTGAAGGCCACACTTCCAGACTTTAAATCATATTACCTAGCTACAGTAGTTAAAACAAACAAACAAACAAACAAAAAACAGCACGCAACTGGCATAAAGATAAGATTGACCAATGGAACCTAACTGATGGTTCAGAAACCAACCCTCACATCTATGGTCAAGTGATTTTTGACAAGGCTGTCAAGACCACCTAGCTGGGGCAGAACAGACTATTCAACAAATGGTGCTGGGAGAACTGGATATCCATATCCAAAAAGAAAGAGAGAGGACCCCTGTTTCAAACCTTATACAAAAAATGGATCAGATCTAAATATAAAAACCAGAACCATAAAACTCTTTAAAGAAAATGTAGGAAACGTTTTCATGACTTGATGGTAGATGGCGGTTTCTTAAACCTTACACTGAAAGCACGAGCAACAAAAGAAAAATGGATAAGTGGGACCTCCTCAAACTTAAATACTTTAGTGCTTTAAAGGACTTTGTCAAGAAGGTGAAAAGGCAGCCCACTCAATGGGAGAAAATATTTGGAAACCACATATCTGATAAGGGTTTGATTTCTATGCTGTATAAAGAGATCATAAAACTCAAAATAAAAGGGCAAGCAATCCAATTTAAAAATGGGCATTTCTCAAAAGAGGAACTACGAATGGTGAAAAAGCACATGAAAAGATGTTCAATATCACTAGCTATTAGGGACATGCAAATTAAAACTACAATGACATATCATTTCACACCTCATAGAATGACCATTATCAAAAAAATAGAAAACAAGTACTGGAGAGGATGTGGAGAAATAGAAACACCCCTTCACTGTTGGCAGGAATGCAGAATGGCGCAGCCTCTGTGAAAAACAGTTTGGCAGTTCCTCAGGAAGCTAAATATAGAACTGCCGTATGATCTGGCAATCCCTCTACTAAGAATATGTGCAGCAGAACTGAAAACAGGGATGCCAACAGACATTTGCACACCCATGTTCATAGCTGCATTATGCACAATTGCCAAAAGCATCCATCAACCGATGAATGGATAAAACAAAATGTGGTATATACATATGATGGAATACTATGCTGTGGTAAGAAGAAATGAAATTGGGACACATATGACAACATGGATGAGCCTTGAGGACTGAGTGAAATAAGCCAGACACATAAGGACAAATACTGTATGGTCTCTCTATTTTTTTTTTTTTTTTAAGATTTATTTATTTACTTGATCCATTTTAAACTCCCCCTTCCCCATTTGCTGTTTGTGTCCATTTGCTGGGCAATTCTCTGTGTCTGTTTCATCTCTTCTCATCCTCCTCCTCCAGTCTTCACCAGGATTCGATCCTGAAGACCTCCAATGTAGGAGAGAGGTGTTCTAGCCATCTGCGCCACCTTGGCTCCTGGTTTTCGGAGCTTTCGGAGCATCTCGTCTTGTCTCTCTCCTTTTACGTCATCATCTTGCTGCATGGCTCCCGGGGCCTGGCAGCTCACCAGCACACAGAGCCTGGCAGCCCATGCGCCTTCTATATATATATTTTTTATTTTATTTTACCGGGAGGTCCCAGGGATCGAACCCAGGTCCCTCCATATGGCAGACGGACGCCCAACCATTTGAGCCACATCTGTCCCCTGTATGGTCTCTCTAAAATGAACTAAGTATGAAGAATAAACACATGAAGTTAAAACCTAGAGTATAGGTTACTAAGAGATAGGATGAGGGCTGAGAAGGGGTACTGATGCTTAATGTATGTAGAATTTTTTTAATTAGCTTGACTGCAAAAGTGTGGAAATGGATAGAGTTGATGGTAATACATTATAGTGAGTATAAATCACATCCTACTTATTTGGCGGCCCTCAGTTTTTATTTATAAACCAGCCACGTTAGTTATAAATCACTCTAAGTCCTACTACCCAAATTCAACCACCATTATTGTTCATAATAGTAATATTTAGTGTATTTCTTGAGGATTTATACAACCAATGGCATTCAAGGAGGGTCCTACATGCTGACCACAGACTGGTGACAGAACCCAACTTGTTTGTTAAGAATACAGGCTTATAGATGTATATCGGGAGATTCCAATTCAGTAGCACTACGTTGGGCGATAGAGCACGCATTCATTTATTAATTCATTTATTTATTTAAAGTTCCCCAGATGATTCTGATGCACAGTCAACTTTGGGAATCACCAGTTTCGAGTATAGGCTTTGGGTCTTACAGACCTGGGTCTAGTCCATGGTTCCATCCCTTACATGGCTGAGAAAGTTTATCCACCCTTTCTAAGCTCAGTTTCCTCATCCCAAAACGGTATACCAAAAGCCATTTGTAAAAATAAGAGAGAAATTATTTGGCACAATGCTTAAAACATAGTAATTATTCAATACACAGTAATTACTGTTATTCTTTCCCATTTTTCCCTGTGCATCTGGTTTGAGATTTTGTTTGGATTTGTATAGCTATGATGTATTGAATACAATTTCAAGTAATATTATATATCATTAGCATTTTTCCATGTGGCTTCATAATCTGTATATGGCTTTTATGACTTTAATGGCTGTATAGTATTCCTTCCAGTATTTAGAACCATAATTTGCCTAATTATTTTCCACTCATGATTTTAAGCTACTTATCATTTTTCTTTCTTAAAAATTGCCAATGAATAGCTTCCTACAAATAGCTCATTATATTTTGGATTATTTTCCTGGATACAGCCCTAGAGGTAGAATTACTACATCAAAGTATATGAATATTTAGATGGATTTTAATACATTTGCCAAGATGCTTTTGGAAAAAAGAAAAAAAAAAACCGACTTACAATTGGCAATGTATTAAGGTATCAGATATCTCACTCTTGCCAGCACTAAGCATTTTCCTTTTTCAATGTTAAAATGGTAGTTTAAAAAGTGCTACTAGCAGCCAGTCAGCATTAACTATATTTTGAAGACCACATTAATAGAACTGGACTAGGAAATACAAACTTAAGTACATTTCTGTCTCCACTCTGAAAGAAATTACAGTCTAATGGGAAAAACACAAAGTGACCTGATAATAAAACAAGTAAAATATAAATATCAAATTATTTTTAAATAAGTGATCATATAAATAGTAATTATTTTTCACTTTTATGACTTAAGAAGGCAATATCTAACTTGAAATGCCCAATCTTTTTGGAATGTGGGCAAAGTCAGCACAATGACTTATCTTCTTGGGAAATTAAATATGTTGGTAATATTACAAAGAACTACATTCATTCAAGTTCACATTTTTAGGTCATAAGAGCTTTGGGGTAACAAAAGATTGGGGCTTAAAAAAAAATTGCTCAACTTCTTTGTCTTTGCACAATTGCACATACTCTAAATCCCTCTCCTTGAAAGCAATTTTTTTTTTTAAGATTTATTTTTATTTATTTATCCCCCCTTGCTGTTTGTGCTCTCTGTGTCCATTTGCTGTGCATTTTTCTGTGTCTGCTTGTCTCCCTTTGTTGTGTCATCTTCCTGTGTCAGCTCACCACGCCGCACAGGCCGGCTTGCCTTCACCAGGAGGCCCTGGGAATCAAACCCGTGGCCTCCCATATGGTAAACAGGAGCCCAACCAATTGAGCCACAGCTGCTTCCCTTGAAAGCATTTTTTGAAGAGTAGATCATACACTTGACCCTCAGATCGGCCAGTACAGATTTACTTTCTCTCAGAGGAGTCTCTCTTATAGTCATTGGAATTATGTGAACTCACCAATTCATATCAAACTGCTATTTAGAAATAATTTTGATATATATTCTATCAGCATGAAATTTTCCCTCCCTCTTCTATTAATAAAGCCCCAGAAATTGTAATGAGGGGAAGGGAGAAAAAAATCATTTAGAAAATAAATGTAATATGTGTCATTGTGTACTTATTTTTAAACAGATCAAATAGCTTAGGCATATTAAAATAGCTTAGGCATATTAAAAGGTATTCTGTACAATATGACTTTTTCAACTAATCATCACATCAATTTGGGTACATAAAAATTTAAGGTATAGTTTATTCAAATGACAAGCAATTGCTGGTAAATTTTCTTTTACATTTCTAATTTCCATTACATCTAACAAATATAGCTGCATGGTGTTGGATTTTAAGGAATCCAGGCTTTCCTCCTTTTGACCACTTGATAAAAAAGCAGGCACATACTTGAGAACAGAAGAGACTGAAGAAAAAAAAATTTTTTTGGAGTTTTCCTAGCTTTGTGTCTTCCACAGTATCAAAGAGATACAGAAAGCACTCATTTTAAAAGAGAAAAGAGAGGATAAAAAAATTCATGGAATTAATTTTTTTTCACAGGAAATCTTTTCTAATTAGTTATATACTAATTTAATACCATCAACAATTCCCTCTGATTTCATCTTCATGGATGCCTTCAAGCTGAAGATTTGCCTCAGTTACAAGAAGTTTCTATTCCCTTTCTTGTCTTGATTTATTTACTCATTTGCATAAGTAGTTTCAAACATAAGTCAATCTCTTCCCCATGAAGGAAATGGAAGATTAAAACAGGAGAAGAAAGGACAAGAGCCAAAACTTGTCATCCAAAGGAAGGGCAGGACAACTCATACTTTAGGCCTAGATCAAATACCTAGTGCTTGCAACATCTGAAAATCTCCTTTCTAGAATTGCCTGAAGGTGTGGCTTGTTTTGCGAACCAGTTTAACTCAGTCACGGTGCCAACATCCCTCACCCTTCTGCTTTTAAATATAGATCTAAGATACTTGCATGGTATAAACTGGTTTAAAAAAAAAAAAACAGAGAAACAAAAAATTAAATTTCCAATGTTGTAGTCTCTTTGACCTTCTATCACCCCTCTTGTCCTCAGGCCAAGTCAGGACAGGAGTAGCCTCACAAGCCTCTAACCAGATCACTACTGTACAAAGTAGGTTCCAGGCCAGGAAGAAAACATTTTACCAGCTCACATCTACACCGCCTCCCTCCCTGCAACTGCAAAGTAACAGCTACGGTTAGCTCTCTGTTCCACTTCCTTAGGGTCAATGGTAGAGAATGCATTACTCGTCCACAGAAAAATCTGGTCTGCAAAGCATTGCTCTACTGAGTGGGTCAGAGGAAACAATCTGTAAAAACAGCAGTAACCATCTGAGTGTTGTACTTCACTACTTCAGTTGAATGCAAATGATTTATAAAAAGCTAATATTACAGGTTCTTCCATATAAAAATCGATTACTTTTTGGAGAATGAAAGTTATGTTCATAACTCAATTTTTTTTTAAATTGTAGAAGGAAAAATGTAGTGATTAAAATATTTGATCAACAATAGCTAATGCAAAGTAAATGCGCTAAACAAAAAAGATACAATAGTAATGCCAAAATTCTGTATGTTTTTCTGTTTTTGTTCCCTAGAAGGTCAAATACATGAGCTAGGAGCAAATCTCCAAGTTTCCCTAAGACTTGTTTGCTTTAAATAAAGAAAAATCTGCTGTAAGACTCAGTAAGTACCTAAATTCCACACAAATAAAAGAATGTCCTGTTATTTACAATATACACAAATGATGATTTTTAGCACAAATTCGTCACTACCTCTAGAGAAACAATTCAAAGCAATCAATGACCCTCAACTTCTTAATATCATCTTTGTACACAGAGTTTGTGATGTTTTATACAAAACTTGTGGTATATACAGAAAAACATGTTCTTAAATTTAATTTTATTCCTGTGGGTGTAAATACATTATAAGTAGAACCTTATGTTTGTTTCTTTTGTTTTATTTTTCCTTTTTTTCTCTTTTTTCTTTCTTTTTTTTTTTTAATTTATCCTAAAAGTTAATTTTTAAATTTTATTTTTAGGCTTCCTTTTTAGGAGGTACCGAGGATTGAACCCAGGACCTCATACATGGGAAGCAGACACTCAACCACTGAGCTACATCCATTTCCCATAAGCAGTACCTTTTGAAGAGGCTACTTCAGTTATGCAGTGACCCACCTCAATCAGGATGTGTTTTAAACCTATGGCTGGAATCCTTTATAAGAGAATGAAATTCAGCAGAAAGAAGAAGAACCACATGAAGCAAGAAGCTGAATTGGAACCCAGAAGAGAAGGAAGAGACCAGGAGATGCCACCATGCCGCTTGCCATGTGACATGCCATGTGACAGAGGAACCAAGGATCATGGGCAGCCAGCCCCAGAATGCCATAGTTTTCAGGGAGAAAACATCACCTTGATGGCACCTTGATTTGGACTTTCTTTTAGCCTCAAAACTATAAGCTAGTAAATTCTCATTGTTTAACCTGACCTGTTTCATGGTATTTGCTTAAGCAGTCTAGGAAACTAAAACAGAGCTACTTTTTAAATCCTGAATTCCAGATTGAGAAAATAAGCCACTTTTTTTATGTTTGGCAAAACTTTCAGGCATTTTGTTTTCTGAATACTCATTTTAAAATGTTTCTACAGAATCCTCTTGACCTTCTTTTTCCACAAGGAACTCTCATTCTCAGTCTCCTTTTACAATAGTAATTGTCTCTTCATGTGACACTTTTCAAACCACCCATCTACCTTTTGTATGTAAGTAAATGCACACAAAGAAGAACACATATATTTAAGGAACATCTGAATCTAAATGATCTCCTCTACTCTTACATGTAAAATTCAAATTCAAAAAATTAAAACTGAAGTCACCTAACTGCCTCAGTGGTGCATCCACTTCAGCAGGTCCATGATGTAGGAACAGATGGGGGTGACAGGAAAGTGTCTGCCCAAGAGAGAATGGGCGGCAGTTCCATTCTCCGTCCTGCAGCCTTCCAGCCCAGACTGATTTCCATGGTGCCTTCCTGTGACAGAAAGGCAAGGCAGAGGCAAGGCTAAGGCTGAGGGTGCTCTCACACACTAGAATTGGAAGAAGGTTTGCAGATAGTTACCTCTATCCATGGTAGCTTGAAGCACCAACCACCACCCTGTTGTCTCTTCCCTCAAGCAGCTGTTTCACTCCCAAGGGCTAGATCACTAAGTTCTTAAGAGCCAGGCTTCTTGGCTGCCATTTTGGCTTCTTCTGAAAAGCCTGGCAACGGGGCTTGCCACAGTGGGCCTCCGATGTTTTTACTGAATGAATGACACTCTCAAACGTTTCTGTGCTCACCACATTGCACTCTCAGACAGAAACACTTATCATTTAAAGAAAGATTTTTTAATTGCATTGCCCTTTCTTACTGTAATACTCAGAACTCTCTGAGTTGGAGAGTGGAGCCCCACTACCCTGCAGTGAGAAGTTTCCCCCAAGCACGACCACCTTTTCCATAAGCAATGCTTCTCCAAGTAAGGTCTTCACACCTGCCAACTGCTGGCAATAAACCCAGATTCCTGAGGCAGTGGAGTGAAAATCTCTAGGGTTGGTGCCAAAGAACCTGGATTTTTAACAAGCTCTCCCAGGTGATTCCTAGCCTCACCAAGAGCTAAGAACTTTTCTAGGCAGGAGAAGTGAAAGGAAATTTCAATCCTTAACACAGTGGCAAGAAGCATCACAACCCCATTCACTTCTCTCAGGCCTCAGGCTCAAAAGATACGCAAGAAGGAAGTAGTGCTGAGCTGCAGAGGAAGTGCTCCTGTGTCTACACTCCCTGAGGAACACATACCTACATTGCCAAGTTTCTTGATGCCAGTGATCTTGTGCATTCAAGGTTAAACAGCACTCCAGGGTTTATCTTTCAGAATGTACAGCAACTGCTGCAATCAAAATACAGATTCACAAGCCATAGAAATGTGAACAGTGCTCACGAGAGGCGGTGAAGTGTAGTTGTGAGCTCTGGCATGGGAGGGCCTGCGTTTGAATCCTGGCTCCACGACTTGCTAGCTGAGTGACCTGGAGCAAGTTACTTAACCTCACTGGTGTCAGTTTCTTCATCTATAAAATAGGAATAATAGCAGCCCTGATCCCATAAAGTCAGTATAAGAATTAAAAGAATTAACAATACAGCACCAAGTATCTAGCAAGTGCTCAGCCCTCTTCTTTATTACTTTTTTAGCAGATCCATTTATTACATTTTTATTTTGGAATGAAAATACTCAACTTAATATTCAGCAACAGACAGCTGTTGTAGTATCCATAATAAATATTTAGGTGAACTAAGCAGGTTGCATATTATATAGTAGACTTAATATTCAGCAACAGACAGCTGTTGTAGTATCCATAATAAATATTTAGGTGAACTAAGCAGGTTGCATATTATATAGTAGACACACACATGCATATCTGTTTATATATTTATTCACTACATAAGTAGTTATTACATTCCTATGTTCCAGGCACTGGGAAATATAAGTATGAATAAAACAGAGTTCTTGCTCTTCTAGTCTTAGAAATGTTTGAAGGATACAGACATTCTGTCAACAGTGGCTGCCTCTAAAGAATGTCAGAAACTATTGGGGATGAAGAACTGGACACTTATTTTTTAACCTTAAGTACTTTACATGGTCCATTTTTTAAATGAGCATATAGTTTTATAATTAAAATTTGTTTACTAAGTTAATTGTTCCACAATTAAATATGACCCACTAATGTAAAAAGCAGTAGGGGAAGATGAGAGTAAATATTAAGAGATAATCTGCAAATTAATACCAACATTAAGAATCTAAAATCATCAATTTAGACTGGCATTTTAGAACTATAAACATTTTAAGACTAAGGCTCACATATGCAACCTAAACCTTGGCAAAAACAGCAACATGGGATGGGAAAGAAGAGGAAAAGCAAGCTAAATCCCTCCTTTTACATAAGTAATTGAAATGTGTCATGCTGATAAAGATATTAATAGAATTATAGGCAAGTATAACTAAAAGCAGTAAGTTCTAAACCAGTGCTATTCAAAGTATAATCTGTGGAGAAATAATGATCCACAAACTGTATATTATTGTTCCACATGATGATACAGAAAGAGAGAGTAAACATTTAGAAAATTCTATAATAATTTGATGGAAGATTTAAATCTATTGAATTTAATAATAAAAGAGTAAGCTTCTATTTTGTACATTTCCTGTTTCTTTCTTTTTTTTTTTAATGTAATGGATACATATAAAATTTTTTTTGAATCAAACAATATGTTACACAATAATATTTGGTTCACAGTAACGCATTCATACAGTATTTGTCCTTTTGTGTCTGGCTTGCTTTGCTCAACATAATGTCCTCCAGGTTCATCCATGTTGTCATATGCTTTACAACTTCATTTCTTCTTACAGCTGCATAATATTCCATCGTGTAAATAGACCACAGTTTGTTTATCCATTTGTCTATTGATGGACACCTGGGTTGTTTCCAACTTTTGGCAATGGTGAATAATGTTGCTATGAACATCGGTGTGCAGATGTCTGTTCGTGTCACTGCTCTCAGCTCTTCTGGGTATATACCCAGTAGTGGTATTGCAGGGTCACGTGGCAAGTCTATATTCAACTTCTTTAGGAACTGCCAAACAGTCCTCCATAGTGGTTGTACC
>JAQZBX010027089.1:0-28576 GCA_029593785.1 Cabassous unicinctus
GATTAGCTCTGTGGAAATGATTTTCTGGGGTCCATCCAGCATCAAACTGTCACAGAATCCAACCAGTAGAATCTACCATTCTTCAAATGTTGTTATGGCCCTTTCCTGTGCTCACTCCTTCTCTTTTCATTGTGTGAAAAATCTCCCGTTCATGGTATACCCTTCCCAGCTACATTCTTAAATCTTTGTTGAACTCCAGAAGTTTTCTATCACAATGATTTCGATTATTCCTTTATTTCTAATTCTTATGGTTCTTCCTCAAGAATACTTACATAATTTAGTGGGAGCTCCATTTGCTGTCCTTCAACCACATCTATCATTTGCTCGCTCATCGTTTTTATCTTTTTTCCTTTCCCCTTCATCCTGGGGAAAGTTTCCCAAGTGTGTCCAGGACTTGATTTTATCATTTCAATTCTGATTAACTGTTTCCAATATGGATTTTCAATCTGCCATCGTATTCTTAGCTTCCTTGCAATCTTGACTCATCTCACCCATATCCTTTTTTATCTCTTCATGTTTTCTTTTTAATATAGCCTCCCTTTCTGGTTTCTGCTCTTGTTTCTTAGTGGCTGTATCTTTTTGTACTCTAATAAAGACCCCAAATGCTGTTTTAAAGCTTTCTTTTGGTTCCTAGAGCCTGATCTGGTATTTGCCAATAGAAACTGTGCATTGCTGTTGGCCGAGCTGTCTGTCTCCTTTGGGGCTGGTCAAATCCCTTTCTTACGTCTAAAGCAAAGGCAGGTAGATGTGCCCAGCTGCTGTTCTCATACCCACCATCACAAAACTTTCATCTTGTATGGCTCTCCTACACTGAAATCGGATCTTCCAATCGTTCCACTTCCTGTTTCATTGACTTGCTAAACAGAAGGAATCCATGAAATTCTGCAGTCTCCACTGGGCTCTGCTGCCTAGATCCTTCTCCTCTCTGCTTTACCCATGGGAAATGTATTTCCCAACATGCATTTGCCACAATTTGTTCCCCATCCCCTTTTCTCTACCCTATTATTTCTGTGCATAGGAATCTACAGATGGATATCATACTAATGAAGGGAAAAGATGTCTGTCTAAAATAACATCTCTGCATAAAATAACCACTGCATAGAGCAGTGGTTCTTAACTGAGGTCAACCTCAGAATCACCAGGAAAAGTTTTAAGGCTACCTGTATCCTACCCATCAAGGTTCTAACTCCATAGGTCTGGGATGTAGAAAGGAAGCTATTTGCTAAGTTATGAGATTGGCATAGACCTCCCTTATCTAAAACAAAATACCCATCATACAAGAAAGTTGAAGGGGCTTCCCATGAGCTTTCAGCTGGGCAAGGTCTAAAAGAGACCCCAGCTGAATTTCTCAGTCTGGTTCTGTGGGTCTTGTGGTTAGATTCTGGCTGCCTAATTAATCTTGGCTTTTTGTAATGGTATGAGTTTCCATCTTTTTCTGTGTCTTCATGGGCATTTCAGTAGGAGATCAGGTTATGCTGCAATAGGTGTACAAACCAGATTCCAATGAAAACCAGAAGTCTATTTGAGAATTTTTTTTAATTTGTTTCATTTTAATGTAGCCAATTTCACATAAAGGAATTTCACTAATTGGGTAGCATTGATTAGGTCATTGCCAGGAACAACAACCACATATCCTACATTGGCAAGTAGATATAAATCAGAGAACATAATAAGGACAAAGGTGCTTGGCTGTGTTCTGTTGGGTAGTAGTAAAACATCTTTAACCTAACCCCAGCCAAAAGCATTGTAACATAAACTCGCAGATTACAATAGGGAAAAAAGACAACTGGAAGGTACAAAAAGCAATTGACAATGTAGAGTATCCTGGTTTCAATTGTTCTTGCTATATCCAAATACCTTCAAGTTATAAGATTTCTTTAAATGTCTCAAATACTCATTTTAGCCTGTACTATAAATTATAGTTTAGATAAACCTTCCAAACTTCTTAACATGGCGTAAGGCCCTTTTACAATCTGGATTTTTTCCTTCCTTCCTATTCTTGACCTCAAAATCCCAACCACGTGTCCCCCACCACAACACAGAACCTCTCCTCTCTGTGACTACATCAGGCCCTGTGCTTCGAGCATGCCTTTGCACACGTGCTGCTTCTCTATGTGCCTACCCTAGGCCCTCCTGCATCTGGAAGACCCCTATACATCCTTCAAAACCCAAGCCCAGTGTTTTCTTCTCTGAAATCTTTTCTCAACACCCAGACAGTTGTGGCTCCCTTCACTTGGTTCATTTTTTAGCACTTCATACAAAACTTCCATCATAATACAAGTCATGATATGTTGAACTTGTGTGATGCTCAATATATACTATACTTATGGACTAGAGAAGAAATAATCAGAGGCTGGTGCTGGTGGGAGTGATTGCATTCATCTCCTGTGAATAGCAAAAATCGTCTCTACTGGCCCCGCTGCTCTTCCTGAGTGGATGGCGTTGCCTGACTTTGTGCAAAAAAAGGCAAAACAAACACTGAGTGTCTATTATGCTGAAAGCCCTGGTCTAAGGGATAAAGGGGAGGTACAAGCTCTATCACTCTCTGTGACCTCAGGTGAGATTCTTACCTTGTGTGCGTCCCAGTTTCCTCATCTGTAAAATGGGGATAATAATAGTGATCTCCTTATAGGGTGTTGTGATAATTAAAAAGAGACTGTATTTTGGAGTATTTAGAAGAGTGTCTTGCATATATAAAAATTAACCATTAATATTAATCAACTGGTGAAGACAAATTCAGTATACCATAGTAGGCACCTTAGTCTGGAATCACAGAGAGGCACAGAGCCCAACTTTGGAGTTGAGGAATGCCACACAGAAGAGGTGACACTTGGGCTTGAAAGAAATCTCAGTGAAGATGACCCCTCCTGTACAAGCAGCCTGCCCTCTATACGGGTTCCTCCCTCTGGCCCACCCTACCAGGACCAATCTGATTGACCCACCCCACCCCCTCCCAAGAGGTCTGCCTCTCCAGTCCAAAAATAACTTCAGACCCCAGGCAAGAGTGAGGATACTGGAGGAAGCAGCATCCATCAGCAGCCAGCTGTGTGAGCCTGGGAAAGCAATACAACCTCTCTGGGCTTCACCAATGGAAGGTAGGGAGCAGTCTCCCTTAGCAGATCAGGGGACCCAATTCAAAGTGGAGATAAGTGAGGGCTCTTCTAGACAGGTGGACCCTGACTGCTCCTACCTCCCCTTTCTAATTATCTGGATTTGGAGAAGAAAAGAATGAGACCACGTTTGGAACTGCTATGCCCTTCTCAGGAAGAGTCAGAATGGAAAAGGCAGGTAGGCTGTGTTGGGGGGCAGGGGAGGGGTTTACATAAATAGAGTTTCTGGGCACCCGGTTTATTTCTTTCAAGAATGTTTCTCTTTGAAATAATGGAGGCAAAAAGCAGAGGACTGCCTGCATCCAGAGCTCCCACTCTCCCAGATTTGGTGCTCTCTCCTGATTGCCTCTGTGGCCATTTCTCCCATGGGTTCCTGTACTTCAACACCACAGCCTGGAAAACTCCAAGACTACTTAACAAATACACTCTGGAGCTGCTCAAGGCATCACTCTCTGGTGACCTCTGCTTCCTAGGCGTGGAAAGGAACCCTGACACATTTCCAGAAGGAAATGGAAGTCCAGGATGTAACTGCCTCCCTCTTTGTCAAAGCATGGGTTAGATTAATTCATCAGTTTCCTGTGTTTGCAGGGTTGAAGAAATAGCAACTTTAAAATAAAAAATAAAAAACAGAAAATGGCCAAACAAAAGCTGGAGGCAGGCTTTGATGGCTGGGAAATAAATTAAGAAGAGAAAATCACCAAGTAATTTTTCCTGGGCATGTTTGCTTTGTCTTTGCACTTTTTTTTTTTCATGTTATGTCAATGGGTTAATTGCTTTCTGACACTGAGTGACAAAAAGACATGTTCACTTGCTAAGATAAAGCAAAGTTAATTGAAGGAAGTTAGTAATGAAAATATTGGACTCAGTCCATTCCAGGTAGAATGACACTTAAAATTATAGCCAAAGTGACTCTTACACTTGCACGTAATGTCTCTAAGAGTTTGGCTTCCAATAAACCAGCCATCAGTCATCCAGCACTCTGTGTCCATCAAAAAGGATACGGAATCTATAATCCATGAATCCCGGACATCACTGAAGTGCAGAAAGCGCTGGTGCTCATCCATAGAAAATTCATTATCAGTGTCTTCAGCATAGAAGGAAGCCAATTGTTTCTATATTTAACCATCATTTTATTTCTGAATATAAACTCAGATGGCTGAGTGCATTCATTTCTGAAATATGTTTGCCCCAAATACACAAATTGTTCAGTCTGCTAAGTCTTTCAGATGGAAACCGCGCCTGATAAAGCATGGAACTTGGTTGTTTGCTTAATTGGCTGTTGTACAGTTGAATCCATAGAAATGAGAAAAGAGGAGGAGGTCAGGCCTCCAAACCCGTGACTAGTACGAAGCCCCAGAGCCTACCTCTCTTAAAATGCCAAAATATTTCCCCCATTTCTGGAGGGGTCTTTGGCCAGCATCTATTATAAATTCAAGGGAAAGTACTATAATCACCCAGATACTGTTGGAAAAAAAAAATTCAATTAACCACTGGCTGGGGCATCTGCTATTAGTGAGACTTGCATCCACACAGGGAGGCAGGCTCAGCTAAATGCTGATCTGGGGGAGAGCAATCCCGGCACTGCTGACCCAGTGTGGTTCTGCCAGGAGGACACAGAGCAATTCTCGGGCCTACTGAGCCCCTGCCCCTCCCAATGTCCACAAAATGGAGGCACAGATATCCAAGCCTCTCTTAAAGAACCGAGAAATTGGGGAAGGGGTCAGCATTAACTGTCCAGATGTGCTCTCTAATTATTCAGAGGGTGTTAATACTGCCTCAATGACAAAGCCAACTAAGCAGAGGATCCCCCCTACATGGGCGACTTCAGGACATTGTTGAAGGTTCTTCAGCCTTCAAAGGGATTCACCAAATTGTTCCATCAATGCCTGAAATTTAGAGACAAGATTTTAGAGTCAAGCTCTAGAAGGGTGAAGTCTTAAAAGGAAGGTGGGCTGGGAAAAGAATGGATGCTTATTGAATACCTATTGTATACTAGGCAATCTGTGATGTATCTTACAAATCTATTCTCATTTAATTGTCACAATTGTACTTCCTGGTAGGAAACAGATGGCACACTTAAGCTAGTAATGAAGTGAATTTAATACGGACATTATTTACAAAAATGTAGGACAGGGCTTAAGAAAACTAAAAAGTGCAGTAGGAAGGAGCTAGCAAAAGAGAGGAGTGTCCTCAGTCCTAGGCCTACAGGGGTGCTCAGAATGGCTTCCAGGACCCAAAAAGAGTCTGTCTGGAGAGGGCTGCCAGACAGGAGATAGGGCCTGGTACACAGGTAAGCAGCCAACCAGCAGTGACCCAGAGGGGCAGCCAGGGGCACATGTACCCCAACCTCTCCCCACCCACCCTCCAGTCTCCTGCTGGTGCTCACTATTGGCCAAGCCCAACCAGAAGCCAGAGGGCAGAGAAGCCTGTTGATGTATATCATACAGGTCATACAGAGCAGGGTGGATAGAAACCAGAAAAGGATCTGAAGGCACACGAGTGAGGCTCAGCACAGTAGGTATACAATTATCCCCATTTCACAGAGAAGAATCTTGTGCTCAGAGCGAATAAGGAACTTGTCCACAATAAACCAGTATGCAAATTCACAGCTGCAGGACTCCAAAGGTCTCTCTGCTTCACTGAGTAAAATGGAAAAGCTCTCAGTGAGATAAAGGTCAGGCATAACTTCACTTAAAGCTCTACATGCCTGATGGTTGGAGGGAGGAAAAAGAAAAACGCATCTTAGAAATGACAGGATGGACCAGTTGGCAGCCATGGCGGGTGAGGAAGGATGCAGAAGTGGAGGCCAAGAGCACAGCAAGGTAGACTAGCAAGGCCCAGAAGAGGTCCTTTCCCTTCCCAGGTCTGCAACCCTGAGTCCAAAGGCACTGGACCGTGGTCAGAGTTCAGCCATCCAACAAATGGTCCACAGGTCCTTTGAGATAAACCATAGATGATTAAAGTCTAGGTATTATCCCCCCAAATCACTATGACTTGAAGAAGGAATACCAGAAATAAGATGTGAAAAGATAAGTGGCCTTGTTCCTGACTTCAGAAGGAACATCAATGAGTATCTTCGTAGTGAGGTCAATATCTGCCAGGAAGGTGCCTGGCACTCAGTTGTTCAATAAACTGAACTGTCCTGAGTTCAGTTTGAACTGAACTGTCCTTGTATTGAACTGTCCTTGGAACAAGCTCAATACAACACCACCTAGTATCCAGGGACCCAGCTGGGCTTCATGGCGATGTGATAACAAACCCTAGGCTTGAATTAAAGAACCTGAGTTCAAGTCTTAATGAGTCATTTCCTAACCTCCACTTCCTCCACCATCAGTTTAGTTCCCTGCTCTATAAAACAGAAGGAGCCTTACCAGCCCAGTGCATGCCATATAGATTTCTAGTGGAAACCAAATGGCATAAGGTGTATGAAATAGCTGTAAACCATCAAGTATATAAAATGCAAACATCTTTGTTTATATTATGTGAACCTTATTTAATTTTTTCTTATATTGGTCTGAAAATAAAAATCAGCAGTTGGGTTATGAGAAGTCACTTCCTTGTTTTAAGAAATGTCCTGACTATTGAATCATTTCCAGCACCATCCAAGGGCTATCATCCCACCATCTAGTACAGAGTTGAAGGAGAAAATTTTACCTAAAATGTAAATGTAACTGTGATTCATTTTTTGGCAATTTTCCTGATGCATCTGAATGAAATGTAAAAATAAACCAACATCCGTCTTTGTCTTTTCTCTGCTGAGTGCCTTTCTTTGTCCCCTCATGCCTAATGAAGCACTAGGCAGCCTGAGAATTCCAGACACACTCCTTGATGGCGATTCATACCATCTTCTTTTGAGTAGATAGAGTCTGAGGACTCGAGAAAATGATTTAGATGAGCTGGATTCGCCTCTCCTTCCCCCTCCTGTCCCCTTCCTCCAGTCATATACTCTGATAAATTAGAGTATATGACAAGAGGATGCGGGTACCAACAGGCAAACCGCTCGTTTAACCAGCTTTGCTGAATGCCCACTCTGCCAGGCACTGCAGCAGGGGCTGAGGACACTGAAGCAAGTGAAGGCAGAAGACAG
This sequence comes from Cabassous unicinctus, assembly GCA_029593785.1. Classification (NCBI taxonomy): domain Eukaryota; kingdom Metazoa; phylum Chordata; class Mammalia; order Cingulata; family Chlamyphoridae; genus Cabassous; species Cabassous unicinctus. Next base: position 7,198 of record JAQZBX010027089.1, read on the forward strand.
TGCCTGGCCCAAGAAGCTCACTCACGGCTTAGTGAGGAAGTTGTTCTGGTAAACCAGCAACTGCAGTACATTGTGATCTTTGCCATGCAGGGGTAGAAAGAGGTAAACAAATTAGATACACATTTCAAGTTGTTTCAGCACCTAAACACGATTTCAAGGTAAAAATTTCAGACCTGTTATCATGATATGCCTACACATTGTTGACAATCCAGATGGTTTTTCATCAGAACATTCAGTATGACGTGGATCCAGAGCCAGATAACCAGTGTTGTTGTTTTCCTTAATTGAGGTGAAATTCACAGAACACAAAGTTGTTTTAAAGTGAACAATTCAATGGCATTTAGTGTATTCACAATGTTGTGCAACCACCACCTCTGTCTAGTTCCAAAACATTTTCATCACCCCAGAAAGAAACCCCGTACCAGTTCAGCAGTCACTCCCCATTCCTCCCTCCCCACTGTCTCTGGAAACCACCAATCAGCATTCTGTCTCTATGGATTTTTTTCCTGAATATTTTATATAAAAAGATTCATACAACATGTGACCTTTTGTGTCTGGATTTTTTCACTTAGCAAAATGTTTTGAGGTTCATCCACATCATAGCATGTATCAGTACTTCATTCTTTTTTATGAGCAAATAATATTTATCCTATGTATATACCACAATTTGTTTATCCATTCATCTGTTGATGGACATTTGAGCTGTTTACCTTTTGGCTTTAGTGAATCGTGCTGCTACTAACATACATGCACATGTATTTGTTTATCTGTTTTCAATTATTTTGAGTATATACCCAGGACTGGAATTACTGAGTCATATGGTAATTCTATGTTTAACTTTTTGGAGAATCTAATCAGAGTTTTTTACATTAAAATTTCCCATGAAGTTACTTGAACATGGTATAATACAACCCAAGGGTGAACAGAACATGTACCTAACAGGCTGCTCCAAAATGACAAGCAAGGAGGTCCAGGCTGGTAGAGGTGAGACCTCCAGAAACAATGAATGTAGAGCTTCAGGAAGCACCATCCACTTGACAAGGATTCTAATCGGATATGTTACTGTTCTGTCAAATTAAATTTCATGGTAACATATACACAGGCATAAAAATGCTGGCAAAAATGAATTAAAATCCCAGTAATTAATTTATGGGGTTGAACTCATCTTGAACTCTTGAATGAACTCAGAGCTGGGAAGTAATTGAGGTGTAGATCATACACTTTTAAAATGGGAAGGAAATTGAGAGATCTTTCCAACCAAGGCCATCATCTTCCAGGATGAGAAAACTGAGTATCTACGGGTAAAGGCATTTGGGCAGGGTCACCCAGGTAGTTAATAGCAGGCAGGCCTAGAAAACAGGGGCAAAGCTTGGGGTAAGCATAAAAGCTTGACAAATCAGGAAATGAAATGACAGCAGATCCAATAATGTAATCATTTGTATGGAAAAGTCAGGTATGTTAAGGTTTGAGTAAGTACAGTGTAAAGGAGCAAATCAAACTGATGACTTAAAACTAAGGCTTTTTTTTTTTTTTTAATAATTAATGGAGGACAGCTGTTCTCATCAACTCTGATCATATGAAGAACTTGGCACAGGTGATTTGGGTAGTCAAAGGATACCAAAAGGGACAAACTAGAAGAATCTACTTCCTCAGGCATTGGAGAGCCACAGTCCAGGAAAAATAGCAGGGATGTTTCTGCCCCACATCTCTACCTTAGGTCTATGGGAACCTCAGATACAAGCCATGTGATACAGGATTCTTCTCCAGGAATCCCAAATCTCATCCCCAGACTTTCATAAGGGAAACACAGAGTTACGATACAGCTGCCTCATAATACCAGGGAAGCATTAGATCTGTGACAGCTGGGGCAGTGCATTCTTATATGAATTTCCCAGGGTAATTCCATTCATGAAATATTGCAGAATTGGCAGTCTCTGTAAATCTCTTCCTGGGAGAATGGATTCATAAACTCTTTGGCACCATTGATGTCCTAGGATCCGGTGGTTCTTCTACTTTCAGATTTCACAAAGTATTAAATTTTCATATAAATTCAGGGCACTCACTGGTAACTTTTTACTTTGCCGTAAGGACATTTTTAATATCATATCATAAAAGAAGGATCATTTTAACCCCCCAAAGTAGGAAGGAGACATATACTGAAAAAATATATACTACTCTAAATTGAACAAGTTTAGCATTATGAAAATCTATATTGCCCTTCTTTTGTTTAAATTTCACACTAGACCAGTGAAAATTTTGTTGTGGTTAATTCCAACCAGTCCACAGATAGTAGTTGGAAACCATGATATTGTTCCTTCAGAAAATCCCTCTACCATAACAACTATTTATTCAGAGTTCCTACTAACTGCTTTAATAGGAAACAGATTTCAAATCAGATGGTGTGAGAAATTTTGATGAAAGGACTACTTAGAGGGATGTGGGCAGACCTAAGGGAACAGCAGGGGTGGTGGGACAGCCACAACAAGCAATGGCAGGAGGCTGTTACCACCCCTACACCTGAAGGACCCAGAGGAGGAAGTAGTGGTACCAGGACCGAGGAGAGCTAGAGCCTTACAGGAGAAACACCCAGCACTCACTGTGGCAATGCAGAAACACAGTCAAGTCTAGTAAATGCTGCCCATGATGGGAAAGCAGCTAGAAAGTCATATCTTGAACTCTCTTTCCCGCTACCCAACAGGCTCTTGCTAGGCCTTCATTGGCTGAACCCTCCTAAAGCCAGGAAGTAAGGGGTCAGACTCTGGGCTTGAAACAGAGCGAAAAAGAGTAAAGAATGGATCTGGTGGTGGTGGGGTGGGGGCCAGGGGGTAAGGAGTTTAACCAACACAAAACAAATAATTCCAGAATTGTAATGGGTGACCATTCTACTTTTAAGCACCTTCAGTTATTAGTAACTTAAAACCCTTTTCATGGACTAAACAGCAAAAACCAGGCTTGAGAGTGTTCACCCCTCTTATACAATTTTTTCCTTTGTAATGTTATTTTCCGGCTGATGATTTTGGTGCTGATTATGAATTAACCTCCAGATACACATAAGCATTGTTCTCTAAAACTTTCTTGCCCTGAATATGTTTATGATCTATAATCATTAGTCATTTGGTTCCAGTAATTGCTCCCACACATTGTCTTCCTGATTTATTCTTAAACCATGTATAATGAACTGAAAAAAATAAACTATTATTTAAAGCTGACCCTTATGTTAGCTATTTCTTAGGAGAAAAGAGGAAGGTAGCATAATCCATATCAGAAGAAAACTAAATCCCAAAACCATAATAGGGAGAAAGGAGATGATCAGTTCTCAAAGCCTCATCTAGTTGTCCTTGCCACTTAAAGAGGGAGTTCTGTTTTTCACCATCTACATTAATGAGGTTCTGGATATCTAAAGGGAGACCTAGGGCTACAGAATAGGCACAAAATTGCTCTGCATAATAAAGGGAAGGGAAATTGAGTTTCCAGAGGATGTCAAGCATCAAAAAACAAAGGAAGAGAGGTAAGAAACATGAGTGAAAGAGGGACCAAGCAACATGGCAGAAGCTGGAGCCTGTGGAGAATGGCAGCCACCTGTTGTGAGAGGGACTAGGAATTTGAAGAACAAAGCTAAATGACATCTAATTTAAGGGGTTTTGTATTCTGTCGTAGAGGACTTCCTTGATTAATTCAAGTTTCAGGGAAGTCTGCTGTGCATACAAGTGTTTTGCAGGGATGTTTTTAGGGGAAACAAAAAGGAGAGATGAGTTCCTCTTGTGGCTGAGCATGAAGCAGGGGGAAGACAGCAGTTGTGGGAGGAAAGACCCAGCACGGTTATGATTCAGGGCGGCAGACACTAGTGACTAGGACGGGCCATCAGAATATGAGCCTTTGGTAATTCACAGAACTCTAGAGAAAGCCATTCGACTGCCCTCAGAAAGGCAGACAGGGGCTCAAGACAATCGAATTTAAAGCTCATAAGACAAAGTGATGACACCTGATACCTGAGTTAAGCAAAAAATTCCAGAACGCTGTGAATATGGATCTGCTATTGATCAATGAGACCCGAGTGAGTCAACTTTACTACCTTTTTGGAATTGAAGTGCAAACTAAACTCATGGATTAACTTGAGAGTTTTATTATGCCTCCAGTCTGAAACTCCACATTTTATAAGCATATCATTCGGAATTTATATTTGCCAGGAATTAGCCCTCAAAATACATAAGTGGACAGAGTCATGAGTTAAAAGAAAAAGTGACAAATAATTCATTTTTTACTAGGCTGTAAATCTACTATAATATTTGGACTATAATGGTCGTTATTTTGTTACACACAACACACCATTCCATTTGACTCTCCTTTTCAAGCAGTAGTGTATCAGACTATGGTTGAGTTTTAGAGTTTGAGAGACCTACTAACTTACTCAGGATTTTCAAAATGCCTTAAAATAAATCCATCTAATCTCATTATAAGCCTGGTTAAAAAGCCTGTTTGCAATTGTATATAATGTTCTTTTTTAGAGCAATGTGATAAAACAGAAACAGTTCTGCAAAGGAAATCTGGAAACCTCAGAAGGAGCCTCACTCTTAAGATCTGGATAACAATGAATGAGTTCCTTGCCTTTCTTGACCTCAACTTGCCCATCCTCAAATGAACAGATTAAGTATTTTGATTATCTAAGACTGTGTGAGCCAAAGAAGCTTGTATTCTAAATCAGTCCATGAATTACTTCAATCTTCTTTCTCTTTTATTTCTTCAAGGTACTTACTGTGTCAATTTACCAGCAATGATAGGAGAGCCCAATGATCAGCCATCTTATCCTTTGTAACAGCTAAAGTGGAATCACTGTCTTGATTAGTCTACTTTTGTTTAAACATCATCCAATCATCATATCTAGACCAAATATAAGCCAGGCATAGAATAAAATATAACCCCTGCCCTTGCGGAGCTTCAAACCTCATGACGAGATAGACCCATAAATGATTAAAGTTCTGCAATCAAGTTATGTCTAAAACCCAAGGGAAGATAAGAGTAATGAATAAATTTTCCAATGGAGTGAGGGCATAAAAAAGGACTCCATAAAGGAAGGGCCAGTTAATCTGGTCCTTTAACAGGAGTTCACCAGGTAGACAGAGAGGAGTACACACAAGCAAAGGTACTGAGGAGTGCAAGATGGTGCTATGACTGGTGAATAGTTGTGGTCGCCGCCGGCCGGCTAGCTCGCCCCGCCGGGTCCGGCGGCCTGGGGGCTCGTCGGCTCTGGGCGTCCCCGAACGCCACGAGCCGGGGGTCTGCGGGCCTGGTCGTCACCGAGCCGCAGACGAAAGAGGGGGAAGCAGACACCTCTCGGTCTCGGTTGCCGAGGGATGGCGAGTAACGGAATGATGGAGACTATGCACAATCCGGAGACTAGGTCAGGCTCCAAGTCTGAGTTTATTGGGTGAGCTCTGATATTTATACAGGGTGGGAGGGCTGAGTGGGGCGGGGGATGGGTAAGGTATACTGGGCGGATTCTGATTGGCTGGGATGGGTTTATGTCCATATAAGGTATGGAATGTGTATGAGAGAAAGGGGGCGGGGCCGAGCTGCGGTGGCCATCTTGAAGCACATGGCAAGGAGAGGTCACTACCGGTGTCAGCAGCCGATTGGCTGCGGTAGCTACAAAAGCGTCCGTCCCTGGTTGGTTGTGGCATTTGGCACCAAGACGGTGTCTACGCCTCGGTTTTCTCAGACAGTGCGCTCGGAGCTTCCGTACTGTCCTCACCCCTCCCCCTACATCTCCTCCTACAAATAGTAAGTAATTAGTCCAATGCTGATACACCATGAAACATGTAAAGGGTAAAGACCTAGCTGAAATGGTAAGTAGCACAATGGTCTTTTATGTCATTGTGGCAAAGTCTGCTAATTGCTCATAAATACCCATTTTCCCTTTATTTAATAAAAGAACTCCAATATTTTAGCTGAGCACATGGCCCCTCAGCTACAGCCTATACTTCCAATTGGAAGTGATTTGTCATGGTTATCTCCAACCAGTCCTGTTGGCCTTTCTGGCAGCTTGATGTGTCCATGTGACTAAATACTAGTTAATAAGATTATAAGTGATATGTGCCACATCCAGAATGTACAACTATAAAAGCCTGGATGTGTGCTTTACCCTGGTCCTGCACCTTTCCCACCAGTTAGATGATGGTTAAGAGTAGGAGCAGGCACCTTAATCCTAGAGATGATAGTGTTGCCCTACTAGTCCTGGACACTCACTTTTGAACATTATGTAAGAGATTAAACATGTATCCTAGTTAAGCCACTGTGCTTTTAAGACTTTTTGTTACAGCGGCTTATCCCATACCCTAACTGATACTGCCACATGCTAGAATTTAGAATTCATGCAATAGATGATGGGAAAACCAAATAAAGCAGAGAAGGGAATGATTTGATCAGGCATGTGTTATGTAAAGGAAGAATTGAAATGAAGAGAGATTAGAAATGGAGAAACAAGGGAAGGAAGGATACATACTGTGAGAAGCTACTCTATAACAGATAATATGCTGGATGTTTTCCTAAACATTGTCTCATTTAATCCTCACAATAGCTTTCAGAGATTTTATTTCCCTTTTATAGATGAGCATGCCCTGGGTCTCACAGCTGGTCAGCAACAAAACTGGAATTCCAATACAGATTTTCTGTCTCCAAAGCTGATGTTTACCCACTCTGCACCAGCCTGCCCACTAAGAGATGATGCGGTGTAGGGCTGGGGCAGAACTGTCCAGACTGGGTGGGGGAGGTCAGTGGTAAATGGAAAGCAGTGAAAGTAGAGTTGGTGGCTGATAATGGAGCCTCAGAAAACAAGAGGAATCATCCACTGACTTGTTCATTATCCAGGCACGAATCCAAGATTTTATAGAGGGCGATGTACTGTCACTGACCTATTTTTGTTTTTGTTTTTAATTTGGAGTCACTATTTTTTTCCTGTTCCTTTCAAAGCCCATTTAGCTTGTTTTTATAGTTCTCGCTGTATGTATCTGGTTTCTTGTAGTTCAGTGACACTTGTAAGAGGGTGTCTCCAAACACAAATCATCTCCCTCTGTTTCCATTAGGGTGTCCCTGTTTCCTTTTCCAATCATACACATACCATGTAGAGCTTGAAATCAAATCTATTGGCAGCTTTTTGTAAAGCTGGAGGGATGGTTATTTTACTCCAGACCATGATTAGCATGGCATTTCATTTTCCCTTGCACCAGTGATCTGGTATGGGAATGCCATTTAAAAATCTCCGCTCTGTTCATTGCTCGCATAGAAGATGGTTTAATTGAAATTGGTGTTCCAAATAGGGCAGTAACATTGAGATATAAAACTCTGGTCGTGGTCCAGGCAAAGAACACCAGGAAACACTCAGAGGAAGAGTTTGGAAATTATAACCATTCGTGTTTCATGAGCAAATACATTTGTGTTATTGAACTTACCTTCATATATGATGACACCTTACTTTTATTTAGAACTTCATAGGTTTTAAAAAAAATTCATATTTATTATGACACTTTATCCTCTTAAGAACTCTGGGAGTAGTCAGCGCAAGAATTATTACCTCCATTTACAGAGGAAGAAATAGGCTCAAGTGTTTAGGTGACTAGTCCAACATCTCTTCTTGTAGCCTTAGAATTCAAAGAAGGTCACTTATCTCCTCAGTGTGATCTTTCCTTCTATAACAACCTACCAATACATAGTAATATCAGAAAGCAAAAAAAGATACAATCTTATATTTCACACATTAGCGCTATTTCAAACATCCCAGACAATTCTGCAAGCAAATGTCATCGTTCCCAAAGAAACTAAAGCATCTGTAATATTCGAGAAACACTTTTATAGGAACTAAAAGAATATTTCAGATAAGAAGGGTTTAGGATGGAAACCTAAAGAAGCTTTAGTTACTAATAGTGGGCTATCTGGTGTAAAGCCTATATAGACAGGGCAGAAATTTAATTCAAAAGCAAAATGCTTCTTCTCAATTCAGCTTCCGGGTATAGTTTCATGAAATGCTAGAAATGGTTCAACTCCTTGGGCACATTCAAACAGTGGGATCCTGGCTTACTGTTTATGTTCTTATGCATAATAGAGATGAGACAGTGCAGAAATTGTATGACACACTCACAGTGCACAGCTCTGAGAAAGTGAGCCTGTAAGTCCCTCCAGAGCTCAGACACTGTCATTTTCATCTGTATTTCTAGTGCCTAAGATACTAGGTGCTCATTAAATGTTTGTGGCATCATAAATAACCCAGATGAAAAATATGGGCCTCTGCCAGTATTTTGCCAAAGCCTCTCATTTTTTATTTATGAATATTTTGGCCCCACAGTGCATTGATGAGGTTGCCTGTCAGTATACCAGAAAAGCCTCCATTTCTTCTCCACCTGTACCCCTGGATCTCACGCTGTCATTCTCTGCATCTCCACCCCCTCTGCCTTTCTCTTTGACTCCCTGTGTATTTCCAAATCTCTCTTTTTTTTTTGGTCTGTCTCTGTATCTTGCCCTTTCTCTTTTGCTTTCTCTTTCTCTTTCTCCCTTTCATAAAATTCCTTACAATTTTTCTCACAGATTAGCTAAGAAATAAATGCAAATTATGTCAAATTATTTATTTTGAATTATTCCTGGTAAAAATAACTAATATTACTGTTAGAAAGAATCAAAACTTCACAAGCACTAAAATGATACCAAATAAAATTTATTAACTAGAAATTAGTGAAAAGATAGAATATTCCCAAGAAAATTGAGTTATGAAAAACCTGACCCAAGACAACTGCACTTTGTAGAAATAATGGCCTTAAGGGAAAACTCAGTATACCCAGTTATAATTATTTTTTTTAAAAACTCATCAATAAAAACAATTAATACTTGACATAAAATTAAAATTAAAAAAAAGATCCTGGTGAAAATAATTTTGGTAAAACAAAAATGAAAATGGAAAAATATCAAAAAACCATTAAATGCACTCCATAAAAAATTAATCAAAGAATTTAATTGGCCAAATGATAATCATTCCAAAAAATACTTTCTTGAACCAAATGATTCAATGTTGCTATAATTCTGAATGAGATATTTATATTCAAAAAGACTGTGATGTTAAAATGTCAGATTCAAAACAGTGAGCACCAAATGTCCTCTACCAGCGACACCAGATACTGAAACCTTGCAAAATGATTTTCCTAAGGAAAATCTCTTCTCTGGACTTGAGTTTTCATCTCTTTCAGATGAAGATATTGGAATAGATTTTTCCCCTTGTTTCTAAAGTTTGATAAGGATATGACTAGTCAAATAAGTGTTTAAATTTTTTAAAAACTAAATTCCAAGACAGTGTCAACAGAAAGCTATAATGAAATTAAGTCAGGAATAAACCCAGGCAAAAATTCATTTTAGTCACATAATATGAATATATTCATATAGTCACATAGACAATCATATAAATGACATAGCCAAAACCATAAAAACATTTTGTCAGTTTGATAAATAACAAAAAAAAAAAGATTTAATTAATAAACTGAGACAAAATCACCATTTTTCACTTCTGAAGTTCTTCAAGATAGAGTATAGAAGATACTGTTAAATCTATATGAATAAAGGAGTTTGAGGTGAAATCATCAAAATCTGATATTTTGTACTGCTGGCCAGAGAAACTATTTAAATTATACCTAATATTGAAGTAGTTACTTCATTCAGGGCATGATAAGATAACAATGCACATTAAGGCAATATACAAAAAAAAAATTACTAATCAAATGATCCAAATAAAATTGGGTTAATTTTTTACATCATTAGTCATCAGGGAAATAAAAAATCAAAACCACAATGAGATACTGCATCATATCCACTAGGATGACTATTATTTTTTAAAAAACAAGAAAATCAGTGTTAGCAAGATTGTGGAGAAATAGGAATCTTTATACATTGTTGGTGGAAATGTAAAATGGTACAATAGCTGTGGAAAACAGTTTGGTGTTTCCTCGAAAAGTTAAACAGAGAATTGCCATATGACCTGGCAATCCCACTTCTAGATATAGATCCCCAAAAATTGATGAAAACGGGACTCAAACACACATTTGCACACCAGTGTTCACAGCAGCATTATACACAATATCCAAAAGGTGGAAACAACCCAAGTATCTGTCAACAGATGAATGGATAGACAAAGTATTGTATATACATACGATGGAAAATTATTCAGCTGTAAAAGGGAATGAAGTTCTGATACATGCTACAATGTAGATAAACCTTGAAAGCATCGTACTGAGTGAAATAAGTCAGGCACAAAGGGACAGACATTGTATGATTCCACTTATGCGATATGCAAATATTCTAGTAGGTTACAGGTTCCCAGGGGCAGGCGTATGGGCAGGCAATGGAGAAGGGTTGCTTTAATGGTACAGAGTTTCTGTCTGGAATGATGAAAAACTTTTGATAATGGATGGTGAGGGTGGTGGCACAAACATTGTAAGTGTAATTAACATCACGGAATTGTACACTTGTAAGAATAATAGGAAAGTACAAATAGGAAAGTTTGAATTGTATCTGTGTTACCACAATAAAAAGTTTTTTAATTGGGTTAATTATCAAACAGTCTATACTTTTATTTTTAGAAAAATTTTCTGCCTCTAATTTTGGCATGTGTATCAGATTTCACTTAAACATTAAAACAGTGTTAAGGATATTCCTGTTTGAAAGCATTTTCCTTCATTCCCATTTTCTGTTAAGATAACTGACTTGACTCACAGGTTGTACTTAAGCTGCATCTCAACAGCCCTTGGCAGAGTAAGTACCCTGGATGCCGGGTCACAGGTTGCTGTGGACTGGGCTGAGCAGCTGAGGGCACTCAGCGCTGAAGGCTGAATCCTGGTTCACAAAACCACTGGGCCACTCCTCTCACTCCCGGGCTGGATAGAGTTGTAGATCATCGACAAGAGAAAAAAAGCGGTGTTGCCCATTTGTGCCTACTTCTCTGTGCAAATAATGTATTTGATTATATAAAACAAACATTCAAATAAAAGCATTGGCAGTTTTTCGGGCAGAATAATTTATAAAAGAAAAGGCAAGGCTTAGAGACCACTGGAATTTTATTTATTGACCTTCATATAATAATGGTAGTAATAATAATACCAGCTACACTTAGACATGCACTGTTCTGAGATTACATGAAAATTTAATCTTTACCAAAACTCTGTGAAGTAAGTGCCATTATTATCTCCACTTTGCAGATGAGGATACTGGGGCTCAGAGAGGTCATGTAACTTGCCTAAGGTCACGCTGCTAGGAAATGGCAGGCCCAGGATCTGAATACGCATAGCGTGACTCCAAACACATTATACGCGTTACAGGCTCCCCAGCACAACACGGGTTTGGGGGCTGGGGGCGGGGCAGGATTTAAATTCCTTTTCTATAGCAATTGATTGAATGCGGAAGGTAAAACTAACTTCCTTGCAACTGTAAATCTGAAGGCCATGATTTCTTTGGTCAAAGTATGGCATGTCCTTTCCTACACGGCATTTTATTTTCTCATTTTAAAAATTCCCTTTCCTGTTTTGACTGCAATTTAACTGCTGTTCCAGGTTCAGTGCCCCCTTAAGAATTCTAGGTGAAATGTACTTATCTTGTTTTCTTCATTCCATCTGGGGTCACAGCTGCCTTATGGCTTTGAGCCTAACTGCAGTGTTGTTTTCCTTTTGTATTTTGGGAGGATCGGGTGAGAGGAGTGAAGAAATAATACCAGCATCTTCCATCATGTTTCTTTCATACCCAATTCCTCCCAGCTGAAACCTGACAAGTTTTTGAAAGTAACCAAGTACAGAAAGGCAATTCTGCATTTTAAATCACTGAGTTTAAATGAAATGGTGAGGGAGGAGCTTAAAATTAAAAGAAGTTTAATTTCTGTCAAATTTCCCTGGAAAACTGCTTATTCACCCCCTGAAAATGAAATGGAACAGCATTATATTCGTTTATTTAATAAATACTTAAAAAGAGCCTGCTACTTGCCATGTACCACGCTGGGCTCAGGGGACACAAGGTGAAATAAGGCATGACGGATCCTGCCGTGAAGGAGTTCACCGGGGAGCAAGGAGATCCAGACAGGCCGACAACGTGAGAATTAAAAACGCACAGGTGCAGTGATAGTAGCCTCAGTGCAGGTATGAAACAGAAGGGTCAATTCCACTTGGAGGCAGTCGGGAAACTTTCATCAAGGGTGTGATACATCGGCTGAGTCTCGAAAGAGAGTTTTCCCAGGGTGAACCAGGAATGGGATGGAGTGGGGCCATTCCAGGCAGATGGAGCAGGGCCTGGTCAGGCTTCCATGAGTTCACAAGATGTGTGGAGTCAGGACTGCAGGGAGGGATGAGGCTGGAGGGACAACCAAATGTACATCACAGCACGCCTTAGAGGCCACTTTAAAACGTTTGTGCGTTTTGAGGCCAGTGGCAAGCCTCAGCAAGAGGGTGCCAATATCAGATCTGCATTTGCAAAAGATTACCCCAGCTGCAGCTGGACAGGAGAGGAAGGAGGCTAAGGGCAGGGAGGCTGAGGAGGAGGCTGTTTCATTAATCACAGTGAAAGATGGTGAGGGTAAACAAAGTAAACAAAGGCAGTCGAGAGGGCTCCAGTTTGCTGCCTGGAACCTTTATGGGACTTAGAAAAAGAACCCTATGGGCTGTGAAGCCCCAGTGGCTTGGATGCAGATGCCCCTCGTGGCCCACAGCCAGTACCTTTGTGCAGTGCACAAACTGTTCAGCACAGGCAGTAGCCCTGGCAGACGATGTGCGTGGTGAAAAAGTAGGAGGTCAGCGTGGTAGGATTGAATGGAAGGCGGGTGATGAAGAAAAGATGAGTCTAGGATGACTCCCAGATTTCTAATTTGAGTGATGTTGCCATTTAAGAATCAAAATAATTTTGAAAGAACAGAATCAGAAATATTTGGTGAGCTGCAGTAGCAACTACCCACAGATGGCTTACAAAGCTCACCATTTCCTTGCTCTTACCTTTATCAACATCTAGGATATGGACGAGAAAGAGGCACTGATAACTTAGACAAGTGAAAAACAGAACATAAAACAAACAAACAAATGCAATTTAGTGTTTTGCTCTGGGATGTCACAAGTAAGTTGTGAGACCAGAATTAAAGGCATAACAATTATAACAATGACTAGCATTTCACTGGGCTTTTCCTCTGGGCCTTGCACCTTATTTTATCTTCAGAATGATTCTGGGTTATAATCCCCACTGAGGCTCAGAGAAGCTAAGCAACCTGACACATGGAGGTAGGTCAACAGTCCTCAAAGCACCAGAGAAGGCGTATACTATTACCTCCTAAAGCTTTTGATTTTTACCCTTCCATTGCATACTATCACTCAAATCCCAACTTGTAATTTTGCACAAAGGCCCTAAAGAAGCTTAGCTACAAATCTATTCAATTAAAAGAGGGGGTGGACATCATCGATGATAAAACATTTCTGCTACCTTCAGTCAGCTCTGCAGAGGAGAGATGGCAGTAACCGCCGTGAGCACACAGCTATGAAATTAAATGACTGTCGAACTGCTTGAAAAGTAGATACACATATATATTTATGAAATTGATCAATGTATGCTTAAGCTCCTTGGAAACCCTGAAAATCTAAGGAGGTGAATTTGTACAGTGTTCACCTTTGATGGGGAGACTATTAAGTAATACTCTGTCCTTCTTTCTCTACTTTTGCGTTCATAAAGTTTTCCTTATGCCAATTTTCTATGCCATCTTTTTTTAGATGCCAAAATGGCAGCCCGGAGTTACTAAATAGTTGCTTAGCACTAAAGCAGAAACTTTATTAACCATACAGAGTTGGGTAAGCTGTGACCCTGACAGGAAATCCCCAGCCTTCCCAATCCAATGCTGACCAAAATCCCTTGTTTCATGAGTCCTGCTTGGGTTGGGAGCACAGGGGCCCGCTGCTGGTGGCCCGGTGAGGATATCCCAGAGCTACACGACCAAGGCCATCCATCCCTCTGATTGGCCAAATAAATCACATCATCCTTCCTCAGTAGCCCTCCTCTCTCTCCCTTTGCAGCATTCCTTAACGGGGTAAACAGCGCCGTTTCAGCAATTTTAAAGGTGACTTCCAATAAAATATGTATGCAGATTTACTTCGGGGCTGGTAGGCTGAGCTATAAATTTATACCAGGTCAACCACGGAAAGCCCTTCAATTAAAAAAGAAGAAAGAAATACAAAAAGTAAAGTTTCCATCAGCATTTGTCTTTGGATGAAAAAATCGTTTGGGGTTCTTTTTTCCCCTTTTTTTCCTTTCTTTTTTAAAAATGTGAATGTATTTCCTTTCTCTTCTTTTTTAATGAAAAAGAAAAAGAAAATACCCACGAAGAGAGACAGAGACTGATTGAAGCATTTCAAAAGCCTGGTTTATAAGCCCTGCTTGTAACGTGTGGAAATAAAAGAAAAATCCTCAGTGTCACCAACCAACGTTTCACACTGACCTCCTTGCTTTCTTCTGTAGAGGTGCATGCCTGACAGCCTTCACCTTTCAGTGCAGTTTGAAGCGTTGCCATTGGTTTTCCACCCCTGCTTATGAAAACTGAGGAATTAGCAGGGCCTGAGCCAGAAGCACTGCTGAGCCATCAGCATCAGCGGGCAGGGCACGCTTTTTCCTACTGCCAGCCAGAGTCCTTCATTCCAAACCCCGGCACCCATCTCTTTCGAGGAAAGCTGTCTTCCATTCCCGTAATTGGGTAACCTTTGACCTCTGCCAAACAAAGACTGCAGATTGCTTTGTCGTTTTTACTTGCCAAGAATTTATTGGAGCCCATAAAACAAATTTCTGTAGCTGGGGAAACGGTATCCTTTTTGTTTGCAGTTGTTGTTGTTTTTAATCTAGGCTGCAGTCCAAAAGTTTGCAGCATGAATGAAATGCTAAGCGTGACTTTCTAGATGTATTTGTCCTGGAAAAATCAAACAAATGACAATGCTTTGTGTAACATTATATATTAAAGGTCTAATATTTGGAATTTGCCTTATCGTCTTGAAAATAAAATCTTAATAAAAGGAGTGCTAAAATATGAAGTCCATGGGTGTATTTAAAGCAGCTCTTTGCCACGTAGTAAAAGCATGAATAAATCAATTTTATCCTCAATATAAGTACCGTATCTAGGTAAATGGAAGATACGTTTATCCCATTTTATGGCTGAGTATGTTGACTCGGTCTAAGATCTATCCCTCTCTGGGGTCATCACTATAGGTTCACAAAATCAACTGTAGGTAGGCCAGTATCCCTGTTACTGCTGCTGAGTTCTCACCCTTTGTGCTCTGTCCCTGCCTTAAAGTATATTGGAGATTAATTTAACTTTGAAGCATAATAATTCATGTGAAAACCACTATAGAAAACAATGTCTTGTTAATTTTACAAATATTAAAATTTATCCCCAATACCATTGCACATTCGATATTTATCAGACCTTTTATTTTAGTCCAAATGGGAGATGGATGAGAGGATGAGAAAAATGACACCTAGAACAATGATGATAGGTCATGCTTACTTCTATGACATAGCACATTCCTTTGAAGATTTAATTCATCTTGAAGCTGTGACGTACATAAAGCCCAGACTCAGCTGGGGAAGGAAATAGATGATGGCATTCTTCCGAGTGCTGTGTGGTGGCTGGGAAGGTGAGATGTACAGTAAGAGTAACACAGCAACTGCATCCCTTCTCTCCCTTCTTGCCTGGACTCTTTCAAGTGAACTGACCCCGTAATTCTTCGGAAAGAATACACTTTGCAGGATGCCGTGTGGAGGGGCCATTGAAGGCAGAGCAGACACTGTGATTGTGTCTTACCCAGCTCTGTCCCTAGACCTGGCACGATGCCCGGCACATATTGTGTGCTCATGGGTGTGTGGTGCCTGTGTGTGGCTGGTGGGTGTGGAGAACAGCTGGTCATGTCAGGAATGTAAGACAACCAGAAAGAAGGAAGAAGCAAGGCCTTTTCCTTTTCTTGGCTGTAGCCCTGGGATTTGTTCAAATTTTAAAAAAAAGAAAAGAAAAGAAAACTTTTTATCATGTCATCTCTTACCCTACCTAAGCATGAACTTATCATAGCAATCAGATTATACCTCTAAGCTTGTATTTTCTGCTATTTTGACAAATATATTAGATATAGTAAAAAAAAAAAAAATCACATTTTAGTTTGCTCTTTTATATCAGCAAATACTGATCACCTTCCTGACATCCCCGCTGAGTCATCCATTACTCAATATGGGGGAAGAAGAGCCGTCATGCTCAGTGATGAGTAATGCTAGTTGATGTGGTAGCACCATATCCCTGACATCTGTGCCCCACGCTGTCACCCAAAAACCTCAGGCTCATGGGATGAACGGAGTTTTCCGCAACAGATTGGGGAGGTGATGACAGGACAAGAATCAGCAAGAATTATAAATGCTCCAGAGAGGCAACAACACTCAGCCCAAGTCCATTCGACCTACCACAATGGCAGGGAATTCTAGAATTTCAAGCAAACACTCAAGGCAGCTTCCTTTTCTGGGTACTTAGCTGAAAGGATTCGGGGCTTCCAAGGGGCAGAAACGATATTCTGGATGCTTAATCTTTTTTATGCCATTTCCCAGTATATCTCTAATATCTCTTTCTCTCTTTTCTCTCTTTTGTATCATTCATTGGCATCCCCAGTATTTAGAGTAAAGCCAATGCAGAGTAAAATCATCGTGTTTCCCAGCAAGGCTATAATCATTCCATTTTCTAATAAAGTAACAACCCTGCTCACTTTTTTTAAAAAGGGAGCTCAAGCAGAATGGATGTGTATGTGTGTTTTAATAAGGACACCTGTCTCCCAGCTGCAAGGCCCCAGCTCAGTCTCTGACCCTACACTTCATCACAATAGCATCCCGCTTTACCACAGAAGTGAGAGAGTAAACAGTACCAGAGATTTGGAAGACGACCCAAAGCAGCCTTGTTTGCAGTCAGCCTCCCCAGACCCCCACTTTGCTTCAGGCTTGGGCCTAGAGGGCTGGCGCTGCGCCGCCTAAGCAGGCAGTGCGGGATCCGCACAGGCGCGCAGGGGCACGGCTGACCAACGCTAATTGGACCACTCAAGACGCGAGTCCGAGCCAGCGAGGTCAACACATCTGTCAGCCTGGAACATTCCCACTCCGGGTTAAAGGGCTCTGTGATTTTTCATACTAACATAATTCTATAAACAAATAGCTTCTGTAATAAAAAGAGGTGCTTGATCTGAATGCTGTTTCTCATGAATTTTCCCGGAACCTGGACATAGCTTTATTTCACCGACTAATATACAAGACTGATAGTACAGCTAGAGCTCTCTTTATCCCAAGATCTTAATGACCTTAGTGATTTCATTCATCCTCACCAATGAATGCACAAAAATATCGACTTCTATAAAAATGTCCTTGCCTTTTAACTCAATAATCCAATTATAAGAATTTTTGTAAGAAAATAAGGCAAAAAGAGTATGTGTTTATATAAATATGTATATATGCACACAAATATATATAATATACATACACACACATATATATTTATGCACAAAGATGTTCATAGTAGTGTTTTCTGTAAAACTGGAAAAAGGTTGAATGCCCACTGTTAGAGAAACTTTGATTGTAGTATAGTAAATTCCCTCAATTGAATACTCTTCAGGCATTACAAATAATGCAGTTGAAGATGTAGTAGACTTGAACATGCTCATGATGTAGGATAGGTTTTTTGAAAAGTAAAAAGAAAAATCATATTTATAGCATGAATAAAATAATAAATGCATATGGACAAGAATGGAAAAGAAATTTTAAAAAGTAGTAAAATATCTTGATTTACAGAGTGGGAAAATTAAGACGTCTATAACTCTTTTGTTTAAATCTTTATTTAATATTTTATAATGTTTGAGTGACAAAAGAGAAAAATAAAAACAGTAGTTTCCACTTTACATGGCAACTGCTTCCTACTTTATGTTTGGTGAGAAATGTAAATGATCAGGTGCTCACTGTAGGGGGCTGTTAGTTTCTGGCTTTTGCATAGGTTTTTGAAGGTGTAAAATTTGGAAGGTTTTGGATAAAAGAATCCCATTGAGAGAATATAGTGAATCCCAGAAAACCCTACTGTGGACACATTTAAGCTTTGCACTGATTAAAAAAGAATCCCTTTTCATCCCATACCACATGCTTTCTCTCCCACAAGGACAGGACAGCTTTGGAATGTTCAGCCAGTAAGAGAAGTCTCGTCCCTGCCCTGTGGCCTTGCCCCACCTATGTCTGAACCTCTTGGTAGTAGGAGGGGCAGTTTACTCCTGTGAAGTAGAAATCTGATGTTTCTAAATAATGTGCAACTAGCCAACCAAAGCACAAATGGTCATTGAGCAGCTAATATATCAAAGGCACCTTGTGAAATATCATGTATGGTGCTACATCCTAAGAAATAATTATAATTGTGGTTAATATTTGTTGAGCCAGGCATTGTGCTAACCGTTAGACATGAATTACCACATTTGATCCTCACAGCAACCCTCTAAGATATGTTCTGTTAATAGCCCATATTACAGATTAAGAACATGAGATTTAAAGATTATTCAGCTGTTAAATGGAACCAAAATTAAGTATCCTGTGACTCCAAAGCCATACTCTAATAGGCTTATACTTCTCTGTCTTTCAAGATACTTATCCAAATACTTTTTAAAAAATTTTTAAATAACTTTATTTCAAATTTAAAAAAATAAAATAACAAAAAAAAAAAGGCAGCTCAACAAGTTATGGAAGCATTATTCCTAAAAAGTTCTGTCCAGTAACTTTTATCACATCTAATTCCAAATATTAACTCAATTGATTCTCTAGTGTTCAGAGAGATACATAGATGAACACAGATTAGTTAAATGATATAGTCAAGTTCTCCTTATTACTGAATAAAATGAAGAAGAGGGAAAAAAAGCTTAATCTTATTCATATCTCACCTTTAGCATTAATATAGTACCAACTTTGCTTTTGCTACAAAAACATTACAATGTTGTTAAGCATAGTCTATAAATTACTTTAGTTATATTTTTCCCATGTATCATCACATTCTTAACACCAAGTAAAAGAACATTCCTGTATTTATATTATTAGCCACAATCCTGATCTACTGTCAAAATCAATGTTATACATTCCCTATATTATCCTCCAGCTGTCCTCCAACTAACATTAATCTCTAGAAACTATTCATTTCAACCACAGTCACATCCATAAATCAACGGTAGTTGTTACATTCATTATAATGTGTTACCATCAAGTCCAACCATTACCACATATTTACATTTGACCTTATTATACATTCTACATACATCCAGCATCGTCTCCCCTTCTCATCCCACAAGTACTTTTAATTTTTTACAAGTGTCCAAGTACTTTTTTTTAAATTTACAACATTTCCTTTAACTTGCCAATGTGTAATGTGAATTGTGAGCTGGGGACACGGCAGAACAGGGCCCAGTGCCTCTCAGCACAGTGGTAACCTGTATTCAGGCCTGGTGACTCCTGGAGGTGGAGAAGTGCAGGGTAATTAGAGAGAAACCACACAGAGAACAAGAAGCTGACAGAATACAGAGTAAGGACTGAGTGAAGGGTTGTGTATTTTCATCCAGAGTTCATGGACCATGGACTCACCCACGTAAGAGGTTATGCACAAGGCCATAGAGACTGGGGTGGAAGGCAGATAGGGCACCTACTTACCCAGAAATCAAAAAGGCTTCTAGAGTTTGCTCAATGTGGTGCTAAACTAATAAGAACCAGCACCCAGAGGCTTAAAGCCTCAAGGAAGGGCTAGACGGGCCCCCAGACATAAAAGCTTGTGGGTCACAGCACCTGAGAAACTTTTTCAAAGTTTGGGGCTTTGGCAAAGCTCCCTGAATAGGCAAGTCTAAACTGGAAGCTTCCTCTATCTCTAAAACCCTCACACTAGGGTGAAAGTTAGCAGTGTGCTTGAACCAACATTATGTATTGGACTTTGCAGTAAAAGGAGAGGAAGAGGCAGTTAGAAAAAGCAAGAATTTGGAAACAGGTTTCATTGAGAACGCTTCCTCTGAGTAGAAATAATGAAAGGGAAACTCAACACAACTCAATGACCCCATCTGGGTGCTGGAACCTTGCCGTAGGTCAGAGGGGACCAGGGTTTTGTGTAGAGCAGTGTGGTGAACAAAGCATGGGCCTTGGAGCCAGGGAGACCCAGGTTCAAGTCCTATATCTCCTATTCCCAAGCTCTATGACCTTGGGAAAGTTACTTCAAATCTATGGACCTACATTTCCTCAACTGTAGAATGAGATGAGTCATATCTTCTTCCTAGGGTTGCTGTAGGCTTGAATGGCTTAGAGTATGTGAAATACCTGACATATAATAAGTACTCAACAAACTTAGGTCTCTATCTTCCGTTCCTTCCTTGTTAACCAGGAGACTTATTTGAACCAGTCAGAATAACATCACATTTCAGACATATAGTTCAAGAGCCCAAAGTAATTTTTAAAAAATTTTCAATCCTATTTCTTAAAGAACATTAAAAGTGATTAAAATATTAAATCCTCTTTTCTCTCCTCTAGTCTTCTCTCCTACCAAGTGGTGTGCTGCATTTTGACTTCACATGGTAGTTTGCAGTCAGCCAAGGTGGGATGCTAATGCTGTAAATGGAACTCTTCAAACGCTATACATCATGGCTTTCTGTTTGTTTCCAGAGGGTGGATTTGTCAGCACACCACTGCTCCCTCCCCACAGCTACTACAAAGCCTTTCTCTTCCATTCTCAATTTATTCCCACTCACCTATCCCCAGAATAAACCCATCCTCCACTCACAACCTGCACTGCTTTGTTTCCTCCTACATTTCCCTCCCTTAGGTCTTAGTACTTTATTATGTAGATCGACTGTGCTTCTCTCCAAGGGTGGAGAACAGGGGAGAAACAGGGCTGGCAAATACAGCACTCTGGTGGGATAGGAGAGAGGCGCTGTCAAAAACGCTCCCAGAGGGGGCGGATGTGGCTCAAATGGTTGGGCGTCCGTCTGCCATATGGAGGGACCTGGGTTCGATCCCTGGGACCGGGAGCCAGGCAGCAAGATGATGACGTAAAAGGAGAGAGACAAGACGAGATGCTCCGAAAGCTCCAAAAACCAGGAGCCGAGGTGGTGCAGATGGCTAGAACACCTCTCTCCTACATCAGAGGTCTTCAGGATCGAATCCTGGTGAAGACTGGAGGAGGAGGATGAGAAGAGATGAAACAGACACAGAGAATTGCCGAGCGAATGGACACAAAACAGCAAATGGGGATGGGGGGGGTTAAAATGGATCAAGTAAAACAAATAAATCTTAAAAAAAAAAAAAAATGCTCCCAGATTAATAG
>JAQZBX010027090.1:0-28566 GCA_029593785.1 Cabassous unicinctus
TATATATATAATGTGGTCATAAGAACTATACATCAATACCAACCAGAAATTCCAGAACATTCAGATTAATTGGTCATTGTAGATCAGTGATATTACTCCTTAGTAAAACAATTTATTTTAATGTTGTCACCACTTAGAATTACTACTTACACAAACAATAAAAATATTAATAATAAATGAGAGAAACCCATTTGGTGCAGTGAAGGGAAGGAACAGAGTAGTTTAAATATGTCAATCCCATCATTTTACATGTA
Organism: Cabassous unicinctus; assembly: GCA_029593785.1. Taxonomy (NCBI): domain Eukaryota; kingdom Metazoa; phylum Chordata; class Mammalia; order Cingulata; family Chlamyphoridae; genus Cabassous; species Cabassous unicinctus. The sequence continues at coordinate 255 of JAQZBX010027090.1, forward strand.
AGTATAACTGTATAAAATAAGAAGGGCTTAGAGGATATGAAGTTGGGTGAGTTGGATATCCTGAAACAGGCATAGGTTTCCCACAAGCAAATGCGGTAGAGACAGAGGAACAACTTGAGCCATAAAGCCAATTTATAAAGCAGGTTCTAGTATGTTAGCTATGGGCTTTTGCAATGGATGTGAAAGAAGTTATGGGGAGTGTTCTTATGAGAGGAAACACTTGACCCTACAAATAACCCCTTATACCATCACACTCCCCCATCTATCCTCTCTGACCTGTAACTTGGATGTCATCACAATTGTCTTGCAGTGGGTGCCAGGCCCAATGTACAGAATACTCAGGAATTCTTCCTGACACATTTAGTTAAACCAAGTAAATCATAATAGAGATTTATTTAGCATAAAACTTACAGTTCTGAGTCTGTGAAATGTCCAAATCAGTGCACCAGCAGCGATGCTTTATCACCACTGTCAGGTACTGGTAATCCTCAGGTCCTGGCACACGGTGAAGATGGCTGTCTATCTCTGCACAGATCCCTGCGTTCCCCTCCAGAATCTACTGACTCCTGTAGCTCACCTATGGGCTACTTAGCATAGGGTTTTTGTCTTATAAAATCAGAAAAGAAATAAAGACTTGATATATTGCTATTTGCATGTCTTTCTTTTTCTTTTTGTAAATTATGATAAAAGATAAATGTTTTTAGTTTAACTGGATCCAAATCAGAGAAGAAAAAAGCAGATTATATAGCAAACACTTTTTTATGACATCTGCAATTTTTTAAAATGTTAAGGGTTTTTAAATTAAAAATAGGGAAATTACAACTTCAAACAAACACACGACTTGTTCCAAAAGGCTACATTGTGATAAAATATATAAATATAATGTTTACAGTTGGTTTGCTTGTTTCAAAGTGCTGTTTTTTCTGGCTTGAGAATCACCTATAGCTTTAAGCTGTCTTTCAATATAACTCCAGCGCTGTTGTCAGGTAGCTTGACAAATGTGTAAATGTGGGCAACACATCTGAAATGCGTTTCAAAAGAAGATTCCCAGGCTCACCAGTTCCAAGTCCCCCAAGGTTGATAAGAGGCACACCTGCAGAGCAGGGAGCTAGGAATGGATTACCATCTGCTCTTCTTCTGGTTCTGGACCCTGCTGTATCTTTAAAATGTGGTGATATATTTGTGGCTAGTTTTGTCCTTCCTGGTGAATCTTGAAGTTTCATATCATGAACAGAAATTTTGGCGATGGGACAGATATATGAGATTCTGTTTCTAGAAATTTAACACAATGTTCTGAAAAGGAACTTTTGAGCACAGGCTGTTGATTCAGTTTCAGAGGTGTGGTGGGAACACTTTTTGATCCTCCTCCCAGCCACCCACTCATCCACCTAGTAACTCCCTGACCTTCAATGAACAACTCTTCTATTTCCTTCCTTTTGATACCCAAGCTGCTTCTAATTAATCTTAACACCTCATGATGCTTGTTTTTTGGTGTGTGAAAATATCTGATGAAGAGGTTTCTCATTAACACTTTGTCCACTTTTCCTTCTGTGCTGTTTACTAAATTCATCAAATTCTTTTGTACATCATTCAGCATTTCTTGTTGGAGCTCATTTTGTTTTTAAGTTTTTTGATTTTTTCTTCCTTCAAATCTAACTGTTCTGTAAGTCTTGATGCTGAGTTCAACACAGCATTCACTTCATCCAAATATTCCTGTAATGAAGCAAATTTTCCTTCCAGATTTTCTACCTTTGTCTTCCATTCACCTATGAGCTGATTTTGCTTTTCAGCAAAATACAGCAGAATACATAGCTTTTCCCTCTTGTTGGAAATGCTCTAGTACCATCTGCAGGTTGGCTAGTGATAGGGCATACTGCTTTACTTGTTCTTGTGAGATGGAAAGCTGATGTTCAGTTTCATCCCTCTGCATGGATACTGCATTATATTGGACCTGCAGTGATGCTACCTGCAAACTGACTTGATGACTTGATTTCTTCAGTGCATTAGAGGATGAAAGCAGCTTCTCTTCCAGTACTGTGACTTTCTTTCTTAGAATAGTCCCCCTATCTTCTGCAGCCAAAGCTTCACGAGTACAAGTCTTCTGATTCTAAAAGATGGTTATGCAATTTCTGTAGTTCATGGTTTAAGAGTAATTCTTGGTTGGATATTGTACCTCATTTTATAGGGCACTCTTTTCCAATTGTTTCTGTTTCAGGGCCATCACGACTTCATCTTGCTCCTGTTGAAACATTGCTGCTTTCTCCTGCATGGACTTAACTGCATTTAAAAGCTGATTTAACTCCCCAGGTTTCCCTCTTCTTTTTCTTTCAATACTTGCTCAAAAGCCAGAGCATTCTCCTTCATTGTCTGACATTCAAACTCCCTTTCATGCACTATCATAGAAAACTTCATGTTATTCTCTTGTAATGCTTGATATTCTGTTTCCTTTACCCTAGATGTTTCTACTATTTTTATTTTCCTCTTTTAGTTTACAAATGTCCATTTCTAAAATTAATATTCTCTCCTTCAGGTGTGTCACTGCCTGCCTCAAAAGTTCATTTTCATTCACTTTGTTAGTGAAATTTTCATTAAAAAAAATAATAACTCATCACTTTTAGCTTCAATTAAGTGTGTTTTTTTACCTTAAGTAACATTTATAAAACATCTTGTTTTTCCTTTATCTGATCGATTTTTGAATTGTTTTATTCATGTTCTTTTCTTTCTAGCTCTGAGGTGGCAACAGTGGAATCAGATAATCTGTGATTATTTTCCTGTAGAGTTCTAATTATTGCATCTTTTTCCTGCAGTTATGTCCTTAACTCTTCTATCTCTTGATGAAGCAATTTAGAAGACTCAGTATATCAGACTTAAATGCCCTAAGAGATTCTGCTAACTGTGAAGTAAGGGTTGGTCCAGAGGAAAGCTGAGGTAAAATGATGTCAGGTTTCCCTAAAAGAAGATCCTTAGTGTTGCAAAGCTGCCCTAGGCTGTGCTGAACTTGTGCTAATTCATGAACAAAATTTTGGGGTATGGTTTCATTCTGCTCATAACTTTGGATATGCCAGTACAATCTACTTGTAATTTAGAATTATTGTCACTGTCAACCAAAATCTGGGCCTGAAGCTGATGAAATTCTTCCAGTACTTGGGCTGACTCTTGCTGCATATTTTGCACTGTAGTCATCACTTGTTGTTTCCACTCTTACATTTTCTTTACTTGTTGCTTTAATTTATCATGTTCCTGTAGTAATTCCTCAAACTGATTACTGACACCTGCAACCTTGCTACCTGTGTTGGATGTCTATAAAACAGTCAATACAGTCTGACATTTCTGCCTTAATGCATCTATTTCAATATCTTTTTCTCGAGTGATAAATGATAAATTCTGCACAGTTTCTCCAAACATATCCTGGACACTACTTTTAAATCTAGTGGACAATGTTTTATTTCCATCTTGCATCTTAATATGGGCTGCTTCCTTGGCAGAAAATATGTCATCATTTTGTGATATTCTCTTTTTAGGTGGCTATTTTCCCTAGCCTTCTCACTCAAAACAGCTATTACTTTTTCTCTTTCCATGACATAGGTCTGCAGTTGCTGTTGAAGGTAAACAACATCTTGCGTGTAGGGAGGTGAAGAGATTCTTGCATGAAGAGCTTGTATTTTCAAATCTTTCTGCTGGATTATCTGAGTTAGTTTAACAACCCCATCTTTGGACAGCTGATCGATCTGTTTTGTTAAAGTTATATTCCTTTCATTTAGAAATTTAATCTCCCATTCTCATTCTTTTATCCCACTTACTAATGTTTCAGTTTCACCTTTAGATAAATAATGCCTTTCATTTCCATATTCATTAAGGCTCTGAACTTCTGTTTCTACAAAAATATCCAAATTCTTTGTTTGAATTCCCTGTCTTTCTTCAGGCAACTGGGTTCTGACTTGTTCAATAGTTTTTTGCAAATTCCTAATTTTCTCATCTTTCTCTAAAAAGAGCTAGGTTTGTGTGGCATTCATTTACTCATGCTGGTATTGAAACTCATCCATTTCCTTTTTCTGCTCCTGTAATGACTAAAGCATTTGCATCTTACTCTAGTTTTGATCTTTAATTGTCTTTTGATAATGTTTTCTTTCCTCTTCAAGATCACCCTTTATTATCCTCAGTTGAGATACCTCACATTCTAGTTCCATGATAATATCTAGAGTTTTAGGCTCAGCCAGAAGTACATCTCGACTCTGCTGTTCCCTGAGTCATTCCAGTTCTTCTTCCAGATGATTGTTTTCCTCTTTAATCGATGCAAGACTTCTGTCTTTTTCCTCTATGGTTTGTTGCAAATTTTCATTTTTCCTTAAGGTATGAGAACATTTATCTAATTCCTTCTGGAGCTCTGATATTTTGTGTTGATGGTCATCAATGTCCTGACTTAGGTTCTGTTTAAGCTTCTTGACAGTATTTTGCAGTTTGTAGATTTCACTATGATTTGAACTATTTGTTCCTTGTGCTTGAGCAATATGTCTCCAATGGCCAACTTCAAACTCAAATCTTGAAATTTCATTTGACAATCTGTTTATTTCTTGTTGTGAACAAATGTCACCAAAGTCCATGTCATCATTGTGGAAAGCTGAAGCATGATGACTTGTACCTTAACTGAATGAAGGTGATGCAGTGGTCACCTCCTGAGTGTACTGGCTGAACACCTGACTGCAGCTTCTGCACCTGATCCTGTAGTGCCATCCACCCTGCTTTAATATGGATGATCTCTGCCTCCTTCTATTGTAATCAATTTTGGTAACTTGTAGATTGTTGCTTTACTTGAAGCTCTGATGCTTCAAGATTCTCTTCTAGATCTGTACAATATCTAAGTCTCTCATTCTCTGATCTTAAGACTGGATGAATGTCTTCAATTTCCTCTCTCCTAGAGTTAGGTAATGCTGCTTCCACATCTTCCATGCCCTCCATCAGCTTACCATTTGTAAAATTTGACTTCTGTCCAGTGACGGAAGTCAGGCTGCCCCTCACTCAACCCAGAGATTGGCCCAAGCAGGAGCCGAGGCCAAAAAGCCAGGATGACATCACTGCGGGTCAAAGAACTACATGTTCCACTCTGAGAAAAACATCCAATGTGGTCAAACTATCCCACCAATTGTCCTCCACCTGCTGCCTTGACAGAACTTGTCTGAATCTAAACACTCAGGATTACATAACACAGTGACGGGTTGCTAGGCAACACCAGCTTTGGGAGCATCCACCAACTGTCTGACTCTTCCCAGAAACACAAAGTCCTGGCCTGGGACTTGACCACAGTCCTCCTCCTGTGACACAGTCAGCCCCACAAAGACTCTGCTAATTCCCATGACTTCCCACCATCAAAATGGGCTGCTTCTTCCGCTGCTTTACTGATTTTCCCCAGTTCCATGGGTAACTTCTGCCAACTCGACGCCACTGTCAGGACACCTGCCCTGAAAATGGCAATGGATTATTGGTGTCCAATTTTATGACAGTTGCTATTTAGTTTGGTTTTTCTACATTTTAACATATCTGGGACAACAGATATGCTTAGTACTTATTTCTCTTAGAACAATATTTTTTTAAATTCTATAAATAAATAATTATGTACAGTTTGGTAAGTGGAAAGTAAAAAAATAGAAAAACTGAATTCATTTCAACTTTTTAAAAATTTGCGTTCAATTCTTAATTGTTAGGAATGCACAGTCTCAGGCCACACCCCAGACCTAGCGATTCAGAATCAACATTTTAAAAAGATCCCTGGGTGTTATACCCATTCAAGTGTGAGAAGTGCAAAAATGTAAGGATATTAAGATGCAACATTTTAATTATGATATTTATTGAAAATCTTATTTTAATACATGTGCTAAACACTTTGCCCAGTGCTTCATATGTATTTTCTCATTTAATTCTCACCACAACCTATTCTAGTTCTCTTGCCTTTCCTTATGAATTTTGAAGTAAATTTGTCAATGTCTACAAAAAAAATCAGTACAGCAGTTTATAGATTAATTCAGAGTAAACTGACGTAACATCAAGACTTCTGACCCATGAAAAAGGTATATCTCTCTATTCATTTAGGTACTCTATATTTTATCATTAAGGTACTCTTTTATATCTCATAGCGATACTTTATAGTTTCTCATCTTTTAAAAAAATATTTTCATTAGTGATTTGTGCATTTACAGAACAATCATACATAAAATGATGGATTCCCAAACACCACCACTTCACCACCCCACTGCATTGGTGTAGAATATTTGTTGTAATTGGTGAGAGTATTTTTTTGTAATTTACTATTTTTTAAACAGTTGCTAGCTTTGTTCCAATTAAGGAAAGATTAATAAAAAAGTACATCTCCCCCACTGAATTAGGCAAATTTATAATTTTCTTACACATGGTCTTCAGATCCTATTATTTTTGGAATAGTTCTGCATAATACTGTAACGACATATGCAAGCCATTATACATTTTGTGAAATCTTATATAATTGTGTGGTGCAAAATGTAAAACACAACATAAACTATAGACCGCACTTAGTAGCAATGCTTCAACATGTGTTCATCACTTGTAACAAATGTACCATACTAATGAAAGACATTAATGGGGAAAAGTGCAGGAGCAGGAGGGTTTGGGTATATGAAAATCCCCCATATTTTTTATGTAACATTTATGTAATCTAAAACCACTTCAAAAATAAGAAAAAATAGTACTATTAACTATTTTCAATATTCTTGTACCAATGATTATAGCCAGTCATCTACAATAAGGTTCGCTGTGCTACACAGTCCCATGTATTATCATTTCATTTTTATTCTAGTTAACATATATGACTTGAGGTTTCCCCTTTTAACAACATTCACCTACATAATTCAGTGCTGTTAATTATACACAGAAGAACATGCTACCATGACCACCATGCATTTCCAAACCTTTGAAATCAACCTACAGAGAAATTCTATACAAATTAAGCATCTTCTCCTCCTTCACTTTATAATATGATGTGATGTTGTGGTCATCTTTCATTCTTTTGCATATAAATAGCTAGGTCTCCAAGCAGCTATTCTGAAGACACTATTCTTTCTCAATTGAGTGGACTTGGCAACCCCAATAATGCAGTGATAAAAAGAAAAATAATAATAAATTTTTTATTTTAAAATAATTTTTCTGTTTTTTTCACATTTTTTGAATGTCCCAATCCTTTAACTTTATTTTATTTTTAGGGATTTTTTTTCTGAGTTTCCATGCATTTTATCTCTTACATTTAAGCTTATCATTATTATTTCATTTTCCTATTAATTGTACTTGGCTATTATATGGGCTTCATCTTCAAGGAAGGTTTAGATCACAGAAGGGTTACAACGGGGGCAGGAGAGGATCATTGGTGGGGGCTGTCTGGGATGGGGGTTTCTTGGGAGGAAGTTCACCTGAATATACATGAAAGATATATAAAATTGTTCAAATGTTCAAGGGGTGGTGCATGGTCACAGTGGGTGGACAATCACTCAATAAATGAGGGAATACTAAATTCCCAGCCTGGAGAGCTATGCCAAATTCTCCAATGGAGCAGCAGCATTCCCCTGGGTGCAGAGGCAGTGTCTGGCAATGGAGGAGGGTCCACTGATGGGTTCTTGTTATTGATGACTAACCTTATGAGTCGTTGCTCTTGTAATTGAAACTTAGCCTACTGTTACAGGGTGCCTAAGAGTTGCCACCTGGGAACCTCCTTGTTGCTCAAATGTGGCCTCACTCTAAGCCAAACTCAGCATATGAATGCATTACCTTTCCCCCAACATGGGATATGACACCCGGGGATGAGCCTCCTTGGCAATGAGGGATTACTACCAAGTACCAACTGACAAAGTGACTGGAAGAAGACTTTGAATAAAAGATGGAAAGGTAAAGACAAATGAGTTCATGTGGCTAAGAGATTTCAAAGAGAGTCGGGAGGTCATCACAGAGGTGGCACTTATGCACACCTCAGTAGGATCTCATAGAACACCAAAGTGGATATCACCCCACACAGAGTGGCTTCTGAGGACTCTGGAGACACCCAGGTCCTATATAAGGGGGAATAGCCTCAGAGTTTGATGCCTTAACAGTGGGCTCTACGTTGGAATCTGTGCTCCTGAGAGTGACAGAGTTGGACTCAAATAAGTCCTCCCTGCACATGGTCCATAAGTCCCTTCTATTCAAACCTATATGTGATGTTGGAGTTTGTAGGTGTACTTCCAGAGACTGCAGCCTCTGGCCTGCCCATGTGCCAGCTATTCCTGGAATCTCAGTGGAGCTGCAACTCCTACCCTACAGCTCAATGGACTCACCCAAGTCACCTGGTGAGGAGACGATGATGGACAATTGCCATCCCAGGGAATGGAGAGAGCCTGCAACTGCAGGCAGGATAATCCCATCCATTGTATCCATGGGATATAAGCCCCCTCTCACTTGGAGGTGGAGTGGACATCACCAACCCAAACTCCTCAGGATTGGGGGAAGAGCTATGGACTAGAGTGGACTTAATGGTATTCTGTTGTAAACATATTGTGATTCAAACAATGGAAGAAATTACAACAGTGAAGTGGAGCCAGTGGCCACTGGATGCTTTTGGGGCATGGAAGGGAAAAGCAATTGTAATACAGGGGCCCTTTAACTACTTGGGAATTATCCTGAGTGACATTAAAATGACAGATATAGGCCATTTTACATCAGCATATAACATGCAGAACTATGTGGAAGAGAGTGTGGTCTACAATGTGAACTACGGTCCTTGCTTAGTGGCAAAGCCCCAGGATGTGTATATCCACTGCAGGTGATGTGCCACACTAATTAAAGATGTTTATGTGGGATGTTATGGGAGGTGTGGGAGGTGGGGAACATGGGAATCCCTGTAATTTATGTTTAACATTTCTGTAATCTAAGCATCTTTTAAAATATTAAAAATAAGAAGAAGAAGAAATTAAAAAAAAAACAAACTGAATTGTCCATAAATCTGAGTGTCTATTTCTGAACATTCAGTTCCATTCAACTTTAGCTTTGTAATAAGCTATAAAGTCCGGATATTGGAGTCATCTAACTTAATTCTCCTTGTTCAAGATAGTTTCGTCTATTTAAGGCCCCTTTTCTTTCCAAATAAATTTGATAATTCATATTTTCTCTTTCTGCAAAATTGGTTTTTGAAATTTCAATTAGGATTGCATTGTATGTGGAAGCAATTTCGGATGAATTGAAAGCTTAACAATATTTAGTCCTCCAAATCATGAACATGGAATGTCCTTCTATTTATTTAGGTCTTCTTTGATTTTTTTTTTTTTTTGCTAGGTTTTGTAGTTTTCTGTGTAGAAGTACTTTGTATATTTCGTTAAATTTATTCCTAGATATTTGATTGTTTTACTTCCTCTTGAAAATGGATTTTTTTCTTGCTTTCCTCGTCAGATTGCTCATTATTAGTGAATAGAAACATTGCTGAATTCTGAATGTTGATATTGTATCCCACTGCTTTGCTGAATTCGTTTAATTGTTCTATTAACTATGCTGCAGATATTGCAGAATTTTACATAGGATTTTTTTTTTTTTTTTAGTTAAGGCAGTAAAAAGAATTTATTTCAGAAATGGGGGAAAGAATAGAGCTTGCTGAGAAATGGGAGAGAAAGAGATACACATCAAGATTTGGTGCAGGTCCTTCTAGGCAGAGAGCCTATATAGGATCTTGCCATCAGCAGCTACTGAAATTTTTATTTCTTCCTTTCCTATGTGGATGCATTTTATTTTTTTTCTTTACTAACTGCTCTGGTCAGAACTTTTCAGTACAGTGCTGAATAGCAGTCATGACAGTGGGCATCCTTGTTTTGTTCTCTATCTTAGAGGGAAAGCTTTCAGTCTTTCATCATTGAGTATGATGTTAGCTGTGGCTTTTTGTGTATGCCCTTTATCATGTTAAGGAAGTTTCTTTCTATTCCTCCCATTCTAGGTATTTTTATCAAAAAAGTATGTTGGATTTTGTCAAATATCTTTTCTGTGTCAATTGAGAAAAACCCGTGTTTTTCCCTTCATTTTGTTAATGTAGTGTATTGCAGTAATTGATTTTCTTATATCGAACCATTCTTGAATATCTGGGATAAAATTCACATGATCATGGTGTATAAGATTTTATTGTTCTGTTGAATTCAAAGTGCAAGTATTTTTTGAGGACTGTTTCATCTCTATTCATAAGAGAACTTCACCTTATAATAAAGTATTGCCTCAGGTGTCATGCTTTGTCTTTAGTGTGCACACTGGAGTTGGGTTAATCTATACTAGACAACTGCACTTTATGAAAAGAGTTTTATTCATGAAAGGCAATTAGCAGCAATTAGGAACATTCACCTCAATAAAATGTTAACATGAGATTGTTTTAAAAAGTTGAATGTCAGTGACTTAAAAAGAAAGTTCTCCAGACACATAGGTATGGCATGTGAAACATTATTTTGTCATTCATGTACTGCACTAGCAGAGTGTAAAGGATGTTAAAATAATGCTGCTACAATAAAATGAGGATTAATCTACAATTGGCCAATTAGCCAAGGATACTTAATGGTCTCTAAATCTAAATGGTCTGAAGTCTAAGTACTACAAAAGCATAGCTAGAAATTCCTCTATATTACCATCTTTTGTTTGACATTTTGGAAACACACTGTAGGCTTTCCATAACTACATTTGTCAGAAGAATTGTTTATAAATGAGTAATATGGTAACTTAGTTGATTTTTCATAAGAGATTTTCTTACATATATAATTCCATCTCTGCCCATGATCTTTGTACTTCTTTGGGTGGTTTTTAATTTTTAATTCTTTTCTTGAATATCTCAAGTATCATGACAAAGGAATACTCATGTTTTAAATATAAAACTTATTATTAAACTTGAAAGAGTTATTAATCTGAACTATTTATCTTTTAATTAACTACTTGTATAGAAAATACTTATGTTAATTGCCTAGAAAGTCATGTAATTGTCTTCATAATTCATATAGTGTTTTAATTAAGTGAATGTGGTTTTAGTCTTATACATGGGCAATATACAGAATTTTTACTCTCTCAGTTTTATTCTCTTTAACTGAAGTATTGATTCTGTTCACAAGAGAGAAAAATATTATTAAGATCATGGTGACATTCCAGGGGACACTTGCCCATTGAATTACTGTTCAACTCGAATTTTCTCTCCATTCTCTTTTACTTTAATTCTGGTGACTCAATTATTATGTTAGACATTTTGGTGAAGCAATGGGAAGCAGACCACCTCCACTTAGTGATTGCTTTTCCCTACTTTGCCTTTGATCCTTTGAGTTTCAAGAAGATAAAGAAAAAATAGAGATGACACTTATAGATATAGACAGAAAGTAACTCTCACTTTTTCCTCTGATTACTGAATGATCTTGCCCAACATTCAACATCTAACCTTTTTCCCATCATGGACTAAGAATTCTGTCAACAATTTCCTCCATGGACTTTCTAGAAACCCTGCTCCTATAACCCTGACATTCAACTCATATTTGACTGATATTTTTAGAATTTCCATTTGTCTCTACTTTCCAATTCCCACTATCTCAACTAAAAATATTTTCCAGTAATTTTTGCTTGTTTCATTACTTCAAGTTTCTAGTCCAGTGGTGAAAAACATGAGAAGAACTGAACCATGTTTTGAATGCTATAAGGTGGTTCTTATCCAGGAAAAATGTAAGGCAAGAATTTAGTCTCTTATTAGAAGTGAATCACTATATCCCCATCCTATTCTATTTCCTTGGAGCACTGCTTCTAAACTAGTTGAATACTCAAAAGCATTTTTAACATGTGCTACACCTAGCATCATGTCCATTGAATAAACAGATGTTAAATATTTTATTCTTTGGAGACTAAAGAATCAAGATAGAGTATCATAAAATGTATTGTTTTTTGGTGGATGCATATATTTTAGGGAAATGATTCTTTCAGACTTTCCTTCTAAATTCTTTACTCATTTTCACTTGGGTTGTAGGATATTTTCTGTAGGCCCTGTTTTATTTTTATGATAATTCATTATTGAACATTAGAAGTCTATCAAAGCTTTCTCTCTTCTGGGGGTAAATGATTGGTTTCCTCTGGACTGCCCTCAGTTCACTCATCAGTGTTCTGGCAGATAATTTCTATGTAGTAAAAATTGGAAAGCATCATGGTATATAGATATAGGCCATGGCATTTAATGTTGTACCTAGCTTCTAGGGTACATTTGACAAAACAAATATGGAAATACATGGAAAGAAAATGGCTGTAGCCAGCATTTACTAGATAGGATTTAAACTAAGGCAACAGCACTTCCCATAGCTCCCATTCTGTTTCTTCATACCACTTCCTGCAATTTATCATTATATATTTTCAGATTATAGATTGGTAGCTTCCTAAAGGCAAGGATCATAACTATTTTATGATCATCAATGCACAGTGTTACTATATTACCTAGCAGATAGTATGTGTAAAATGAATGAATGTCAGATATTGAGTTAGCTCAATATTTCAAGCTTCTGATCAGAGGCCTTTTGTTTGGTGATTGAACTACAAAATGCACATATAGTTGAGGAAATTTATATTTCTAGCATAGAAAATGGAAAAAGTTTTAAGTAATTGAAGAAATCAAATTAATATAAAACTATTTGGATAAATAAAATTAAACCAGGGTGAGAATATCTTTTATACACTATAGGGTAAGGGATATTTGCTTAAGATGGAGCAAAGCGACAATAAGGAAACAAGAAATAGGTTCAAGAAAGGGCCTTTTTATTTTGTGTTGTTTTTTACTTGGGCTTGTATAAATTTTCTCTGCATGTAACAAATTACCATAAATCTAAGGGCTTAGAAACAACATACACATTCATTGCCTCATAGTTTGCATGGGTTAGGAGTCCAGCACAGCCTAGAGGGGTCCTCTGCTTAGGGTATCCCAAAAATGAAATGGTATCAGCCAGGCTGCCTTCTTTTCAGAGATCAGGGTCCTCATCCAAGCTCAAGTGTTTCTTGGAAGAATTCAAGGTCTGTGGTTGTAGTACTGAGGTCCCCATTTACTTGCTGGCTGCCAGCAATTAGTGGCCCCCCATTAAGCCCTCTCACAGCTTGGCAGGTTACTTGTTCAAGTGCAGCAGAAGACTCTCTGACCTCAAGCATGGCCTCTGATAAAGAGTGTACCACCAAGGACCATCTTCTTTTTGATGAATTCTAAGTCATCTGTTTAGGAATCTATCAAAAATATACCTTTTACCATATAACATATTGCAATCATGGGAGTAATATTCTATCATATCCACAGGTCCCACCCACACATAAGGAAGTATACAAGGTCAAGGGTCATTAGGGATCATCTTTGAATTCTGTCTACCACAGTCCTCTTCACTGAAGAATACATTCACCACTATAAACTTTTCTTGTCTCGGTTTAACAGTTGCTTAGAGTATTCTTCCCTCTTCAGATATTTATATTCTTGCAGTGTTCAATTTAAATACATAATTAATAACTAGTGTCTAGTTTTAAACTTTTATAGTGTTAAGTTCTAGGTTATAACCTCTAGTTAGAATAATTGAATACACGTAAGTCAATACAAATCTCAGTACTTATTTACCTTGAAGTCAACTTTCAAATTGATATAGACTTTTAGAAGATAGTGGAGGGATTGCACTACTGGAGATATGAAGAGTCAAAGGAACAATTCTGCTTCAATGAGTTTGTAGCCTAGTAGGGATCCTGAATTAAGACTAAACAATAAAATCCTTGACTGAAAAAATACTTGAGTCAAATTAAAATTTGTAACATGGGAGAAAGTATAGTAGGATTATATATGTATATTAAAAGAAGCTTTTTATTAATCTAGAATCTCAGCCTGGATTGGCACATCTCAGGCTCTATATGGCAGCATTTACCACAAGATAATAATGTTCACAATAATGTTGCACATTTAAAATTTACCTGGCACTGTCTCAATTTAAAAAAAAAAAATGTGTCCTTAAAATAACCATAGGTAGAGAAACATTGTCTCCATTTTTCAGTGAGGAAACAAAGGCTGTATGCATGCTTAGTGTCCCTCAACTAGTAATCAGTAGACCCAGAACGAGAATCCAGAACTTGACTCTTCCCTGTGGGTTTTATTATTATTTCATACAGTAAAATGGCTTAAGTATTTTTTAAATCATTGACTGGGGATGGAAAGGTAATAGTTCAGATAATAAAAATCATGCTATCAATGAAAAGAAAAACAATAACAGTTTTAAGAGAAATCTTAATTTATTGGTAGATCTATAGCACAATCTTTTTCTAATAAGGATGCCAAAAGTAGTCTCAGACCAATCTAAGTATAGGCAATAGAAAATCATTTATATTTCTCATTTCCCAAGTAAGAAATAGAGTTAATAAACTGAGATAAGTTAGTAATAGAGTCATAAGAAATTCCAAAGGATAACCAAAGGTAGCTAATGATAGGAAAAAAAAAATATTTATATATATATATATATCTTGACAAGCATTTAGGCAATATTAATATCCATATTTCTTCAAAAACAGATGCTTTGTAGCATTTCTATACATATATAGTTTATTTTGGAAATAGGTTTAATGATTTTAGATAATAAATATTATTTAATAAAAACACTATATTTTAATAACTTACAAGTCATTCTGTTTACCATCTCCTTAATTTCAGTTTTTTCTTCATTTAATAAAATTTATATATTGTTAAATTGAAATTGAAATTTACATACACTTGCCTTTTAGAAAAATGTATTTATTGACTTGGTCTTTCCTCAGTGAAGGACACACTTATAGTATCAGGACCTGCCTATGTGGAGTGAATAGACAGAAATCTAATGGCATACATATTTAACAAGTGAGAAAAGCCCCCCAAGGCTGTTCATAGGAATAAAAGAGCCTCATCAAAGTATAGTCTTCTTTGTTATCTGAGATTCTACATAGAGTTATAGCCATGAGTTCTGTCTTACCAAACTGAAATCTCAAAAAGTCTGGGTCAAAAAACATCTCAATCCTTTTTGTTAGCCTCAAAAAAAATACCAGCCAGGGAACATTTTGCTGGATACTTAAATGGTTCCATTACCAATATGTACTTATTTTGTTAAGATTTAGTAAGATGTTTTGGGCATATACAATTCTTACTTCCTTAGTGAAAATATTTGTGGAACATTGTAATTTTTTCATATGTACAATTATTATTACTTTGTCATTGATAGATTAACTGTGATTTTTAAAAAGTTATTTGATATGTTTTAACGTGAATTAACTCCTTCTATCCTGCCATACTAAAAAAGTAGATAACTGTTTTTCAAGAAAATTTCTTAATGAAGATAGTTTGCTTAAATGTATAAACTTTATAGTATGTAAATTATATCCCAATAAAGCTATGTAAAACATTGTTTAAAAAGGCATTACTTCCCCCCAAAAAAAACCCCATCATAGTTCTGGTGATTCCAGAGTAGTTGAATAGCCAATCATCACATTTGTCATAAAAATATAATCATACTGAAAAAATTCTAATTGGTCCATAATGATTCAATGAAACCCAAAATTATTTGTAGCTACTCACACAGATGAAAACTCACAGATAAAAGACTGGAAGCTTGATATAATAATACTGGACTAAAATAGCATACTCTCTTTCTCCCTAACACTATTGCTGTTTAGTAAATTGCAGATATTATAATTTAAAAGTAGTGTCACTGTAAGTTGAGGTGTACTTCCAAGAAATTATTAATTGAAGAATATTCTCAGATATTGGGGTAATTTATGTCTCACGATGTTCCAACAATTTCAAGAAGGCCTATATAAATTTTTGGAGATCCAGTTAACATTTGTTGACTCTTACTTTGTGCTATACAGAGTTTTTATTTACCTTGAAAATAAGTGTTAGCCAAGGACCATTTATTCAACAGAGGAAAATTCAGTGACAGTTTTTTTTTTTTTTTTGAAGTATCGGGTATCGTGAGCCAGGGATTGAACCGGGGAACTTGCATATGGGAAGCTATCGCTCAACCACTGAGCCACATCAGTTTCCCTGAGTTAGATTTTTGTTTATTTTGCTTGTTGTTCCTGTTTTTTCAGGAGGCACCAGGAACCAAACCTATGTGTTAGTTGGACGATCAACCATTTGAGTCACAGCCACTCCCAAGTGATGCTTCTTGAAGCTTCTAAAAATTTTTAACAGTGTAGTATTTAGAGGATTTTGCACAGTTTGGGAGCTTTAGAGTTGCTAGAAAGGAACTGAACAGATTGTGCACTGGTGAGAGAATGAAACATTCTAGGAGATAGAAGGGAAGCAAAGATAAAAGGCAGATGGAAGTAGCACCTAGAGTTGAAAACAGGCTGATTTGTTAAATAAAAAGAAAAACATAAAGTTAAAACCTAATATATAAAAACAAGGCAAGTGTGATCATATAAAAAAAACCTTAATTGGATTTGTGAGTGGAAGATAAAACTTTTCAACAAACTTACGGCAATTGAGGCTCTACTATTTAGTTTAAAGGTAATATGGAATACAGCACTCAGTAACAGTGTTGTTCATTATGTTGGCTACCTAATGCTGCTGGATTTTATCTTAATTGCACCTCTTATAAATGATATTTGAATGGGTATTGGGGTGGAACCTGGAATCCCTGTACTACTCAACTCTTTTTAAAATTCCTTTTGGATGCATAAGATGCAGAAATTCTTTAAATAGATCTCAGAGGCTCACAGGAACATATAATCACCCACCCAGATCCTTTTACACTTGGTTGTAGAATGTTATTCATACAGCTTAGCACCTGTTTTACTCTTTCTCTCCAATACAATTCTTTTATGATTTTTGGTGACTTCATATCCATGAAGAGCATCCAAGCCCTTGCCCTCTCAATTCCTTGGTATCCTAATTATATTTACTAGTGCCATGATCATACCTCTGTTCAGAATTTCCTAACAAAGGAAAGTACAACCAGCTTTGGAAAACATTTGATAATATATAGGGTGATATTTTATTTAAAGATTTATTTTATTTATTTATTTCTCCCCACCCCCTTGTTATTTACATTTGCTGTGTCTGTTTGTTATGTGCTAGTGTTCCTTTTAGGACACCCCAGGAACCAAACCCAGGACCTCATATGGGGAGGGAGGTACCTAATCACTTGAGCCACTTCCAATCCCTTCTTTTTTGCATCTCTCATTATGTTTTCCTCCTTGTGTCATTTCTTGGGTCAGCTTACTACACCAACCCATTGAGTCAGCTCACTGTCTTGCTTCTTTTCTTTAGGAGGCACTAGGAACTGAACCTGGAACTGCCCATATGTTAGGCAGGAGCTCAGTCACTTGAGCCACATCTGCTTCCCTATATGGTGCTTTATGATGTCACACTGACTGGGAGATTCCTCTGGAATTTAATGTCAAGAACCAGGAATGTTGAACATCCTTCACTGTGAGAGAGAGTCCCAAATGTCTAGCACTTGTTTTCTCCAAAATTCCAGAAATGCCTCCTTTGAAACATTATCCTTGGCCTTGCCATTATCAATGGCTGCATCAACTCCAAAATCTCTATTTCTGACATGTTATTCTCTGACCACCATTTCTTCTTGTACCCACATTACAACAATTCTTTAACTTTATTACATTCTAAAATTTATTGCCCTTACCTCTTTTTCACTATTACCACCTCCTTCCCCCATCATGTTCTTGCCATCCTCCTCATTCATCATGGATTCCTTATTCTATTATGATAGCTTTCTTACCTAGATCCTCAAACTCCTCATATGTCCTTTGGTTATAGTCACATAGGAAAAAAAAAAAAACCTAGTTTATTGCAAGTCTTTGAATACTTTTCTCCTGAATCAAACAGCTGAATGTGACCAAATCAAAACCACAACTATGCTGATTGGTCTTAATTCAGATTAATAATCAGGAACCTCCACTGGGTCCTTAGCTTTATCTTCTGAGACTATTACATTTTTCCAGTACATTCAGCCTCCCAATTTCCCAAACAGTCCTCCTAACTTCACAATCCTCTAAGTAATACCTCAACCTTAGTTCCTTAATCTCAACTTCTTGTTTCAATGAGAAAAGAGAAGCAACTTAAATTTTTTCCTCTTTCATTCATTACCATACGTTTCAATCCATCTCAATCTATACTCACATACTGTACTTCGTATTAATAAAGATGTGTTGTGTTCCCAACTAAAGCGTTTCAGTCCATGCGTTGGATTTCATCCCCTAATATTCTCTAGGACTTTCCATGTAATGTCAGCCCTACATCATGCATCATCAATTTCCCATCTATATAAAGTGATTGGATTACTTTCTTCAGCAAAAAAAAATCTTCCTTCAGCAAAAATAATAAACCTCCTTTGACTCTGTACCTCCCACCAACTACCAAACCATTTCTTTCTTCCCCTATGTATCAAAACTCTTTAAAATGATACCTTTTCTCCTCCCTCTCATTTCCTTGTTTCCCATTCTCTTTCAAATATTATCTAATTAGGCTTTCAAACTTTCTTCATGACTAAATCAGTTCTTTTCACTGTCACCAATAACCTCCATATTGCCCAGACTTTCTTTTATTTGAACTCTCAGGAGTGTTTGTTTTGTTGATCACTTCCTCCTCCATGAAACACTTTGTTTACTTTCTAAGATACCACACTCTCCTGGGTTTTCTTATACCTATCTAGCTGCTATTTCTCTAACTTTCTATGTATCCTATTCCTCTTTTTGACCAACATCTAAATGTTGGAGTCACTAGTGTTCAGTTTTCATCCTTTTTCACTGTACAAAATTACTTTCTAGGCAGTCTGTTCCAATACCACAATTTTAAATAAATACCATTTACGGACTTATGTTTCCTAATAGATAAGTCTAGTACAAACCTCTTTCTGAAAGTATGGATTCATATATCCAACTCCTAAGTTTGACCTTCACTTTAATGTCTAGTAGGCAGCTCACACTCAAAATATTGAAAAATTAGGAAAATAATTTTATTCTCTCAGCTCTAATTCCTTACAGTGTTCCCCATCTTGGAATTTTTTCACAAGTCATCCAGATAATTGCCCCAGACCTGAAATCATCCTTGTCTCTTCTCTTTCTCTCATATTGCATTTCTAACACTTCAGCAAACCCTGTTAGCTGTTATTTGAAAATGTATCTAGGATTCTTCCACCTCTCACCACTGCTACTCTCCTGAAACAGGATATCATCATCACTTGCTTGTATTTCTTCATCAGTCTCCTAGCTAATTTCCCTCTTTAATTCTTGCTCCACATAAGGGTTTGGACCTTTGTACCCCCAGGATATCATGTTCCTATACTTAATCCATTCACATGGATGTGAACTCATTGTAAGTAAGAACTTTTGATGAGGCTACTCCAGTTAAGGTGTAGCCCAACTCAATCAGGATGTGTCTTAATCCTATTACCAGAGTTCTTTATAAGTGAAAAGAAAGATAGAAAGAAAGCCACAGAGGGAGCAGCCAGAAGCTGAAAGTCAATGGAACCCAGAAGAAAAGTGAAAGGCCAGGAGAGGCCACTGTGTGCATTTCCATTGACAGAAGACCACAGTCTCCTGCAAGAAAGCATCACCTTGGAGTCCTCTTAGCCTCAAAACTGTGAGCCACCACATTCTCATTGCTTAAAACAACCCATTGCATGGTATTTGTTTTGGCAGCCCAAAACTTACACACTCTGGAACAGTCTTTTCTCCACCTGTTGGCAAGAACAATCCTCTTAAACATACTCCATAACTCACTTGCTCAAAATTACCCCATGACTGTTGATTACACAATAAATTAGGAAGTCTTCACTGCCCTACAAAGACCTCCATGATCAGTCTTATTGTTATTTCTGTGACTTCACTTTCTGTTACATTTCACATCAATTATTCCACTGCAAACATACTATGTTACTTGCTGTGCCTTAAACACAGCAAGCCCTCCTCTCACACAAATTCTTTGCCCTCTGCTTCCATATATTCAAATAGCTTATTCATTTCACTTCTTGAGGTCCCTTTGTTGAAATTGAGCCTGGTTAATCTTTAAAACATATGAAATAATGAGAAGCAAACTACTTAGTTAAATTGAAACAATTATTATCTTTAATGATTACTGCATTAATACTACTATCTTCAAATATCAACAATTCAAGTAGAAAAAATGTAAGTCTACTTTCTTTTCAAACCCATGTGGAATATTCACAAAAACTCTTTAAAACTTAAGACCCAAAGTTCAACAAGTGAAAAATGTAAAAATCATATAGGCCCTCTACCCTGACTATGGTGTAATATAACTACAGTTTAACAAAATAGGTAGCCCAAAACTCTATCCACTTATATATTCTAAACCTTTATATGTGATTTTGGTCAAGGAGAAAATAAAAACCTAATTCATAAACTGTTTCAAAATGAACAATTGTAAGAGTATCAAAATCTTTGGAATGCAGCCAAAACTCAACTTTCAACTGAAGATTCTAGGAAAGGAAAACTAACTCAAAGTATTAAGTGGCCTTAATAAAGATAAAAGAAAAAAACCAACAGAATATAAAATAAAAATGAATTGTTTCATGGGAATTGCACACATGTGTATGATTTCTTTTTAAGTTCACAATCCCTCTAATAAAAATATATTTAAAAATAAATAAAAATTCAAAATGAATTGAGAAATAAGAAAAAGGCTGATATTTTTAAAAGATCAATAAAAAAGAAAAAATGGTGATATGACTTTTTAAAAGGGGAAAAGACCCATTTTATGGCACTAAGAGTAAGTAAAAGGATATAGATATTTTAAAAATCATGAGAGAATATCATGTAGAATCTTCTGTTCACAAACTGGAAAACTTCAACAAAATGAATGATATTCTAAGAAAATATAAATTACCAACACTGACTGAGGATAATGTAGAAACCTGAATGTTAAAAAAAAAAACAGTACAATTAGAAGGTTTTAACAAAAACAATATAAATGCACATCAATGGAAGTATATTTTATATACAATACAGGAAAATATTTGTATAGAGTACATATAATGATTAGGTACTTAATGGAATACATAATAGGTGAGCTAGAAATATATATATTTACATGACAAAAATCTCTGAAATATGATGAGTGCAAAAAACTATTAAATAATGTTTACAGTATAGTACCATTACATAAAATATGTAATACACCATGCTGTGTATTATTTATGGATATATAAAAATAATGACTATAGATATATAGTCATTGTATATAAGCATGAGAATGATAAACCCAGTTCAGGACAGTTGTGCAGGGCAGGGGAAGGATAGGAAAAGAAGGAAATGGGTTTAGGAAAGGGTACAAAGGAATCTTAAACCATATGCATTATAACATCTTTCTTTAAAAAAAAATACACATACGGCAAAATATTAGTATTTATTAGAACTCCATGGTAGAAGAAGGGGTGTTTATGTTACTCTTTGAACCTATGTATATGTTTGAAATATTTCATAATAATTTAAACGATACATCAGTCCCACACAATTTTATATAAGCCTTCAAGGAACAGGTCGTTTTCATGATACATAAACTTTATACAATCTTTCAAATGCAGAAAATTCTTACAAACCATTTTATGAGTTTATTTTAACCCTGAAACCAACATCACACAAAGATAGTGTGGAAGAAAAGAAAAGGCTAATTTCACTCATGAACATAGAAGCAGAATTCTTAAATAAATGGCATCAAATAAAATCCTCCATCATACTAAAAGAATCATAATTATGAAACAATAAAGGTTATTCCAGAAATGCTGGGATTGCTACATATCCGAAAATCTAATATTTTAATTGGCAAAATTGATTGATATAAATAGAAAACCTTATGGATTCTCTCAATAGATGCAAGAAAAATACCCTGAAATAAACCTTTCAAGAACTGCAAAAAAAAAAAAAATGACTTATAAAGAAGACTATAATATATTATGGAAACACATAAACAGACCTGAATAAATGGAGAGAGATACACTGCTTTTCTGAAGGAGAAGAATCAATATTGTAAATATGAGTGTTCATTCCAAAGCTAATCTATAATGTCAGTGCAGTTCCAGATCCTAACAAGCTGATTCCAAAAAATAATTGAAAGAGAAAAAGTATGAAGATGCTCAAAAAAGAATAAGGAGAAGAATGGATGAGCAGAGATGATTTTCCCTAAAAAACACAAAATGTGCTATAAAACTATTGCACATAAAACAGCATTATTGTTGCAGAAGTAGATGAATAGAGCATTGGAACAGAATAAGGAGTTCAGAAAACAGACTCATATATATGGAAATTGAGAATATAATTTTTTTTTTGCATTTCACATTTGAAATTAGTGTAAAGGTAAAGTAGTCAATAATAGCACTGGAGAAAATACTCTTCATTTAGAAAATAATAATAAGGTTAGATATATGTCTCACACAACCCACAAATATGAATTATAGATTGCTTGAAAAACCCAAGAGTAAAAAAGGAATTGGTTAAAGCATTACAAACATTTTTTATAATCTTGGAGCAGGAAAAATCCATAGTCATAGCATAAAATCTGAAATATATAAAGGACATAACTAAAATCCATCTAAAAACATTAACTGAAGGGAAAAGATACTATAAAGTTAAAAAACTAGGGACAGCCTGACAGAATATTTGTACATATATAACAGTTAAATGAAGTCTATCTCTATCTATTTATCTTTCTCCCAAGACTTCCTACAAATCAATTGAAAAAAAATGACAAACACCCTGGTAGAAATAAGGGCAAATAAATATAATTCACTGAAGAAAAATAGCCAAAAACGTGTTGAAAAGATGTTCATCCTCAGTATGAATCCAGGAGAAGAAAAATAAGTAAAATAAAAGATAATATATTGCCTATTCAATATCAGACTGAAAAAGATATATGAAGATGTATAAAATCCAAAACTGACAAGGAACTATGGAAATAAGTATTCTTACATGTTTTGGATGAGAGTGTGATCTAATACATTTTGGAGAGCAACATGGCAGTTTCTGCCATAACATAAAATGCATTTCTTCTTACAGCTGAGTAATATTCCATTGTGTTTATATACCACGATTTGTTTATCCATTCATCTGTTGCTGGACATTTACAACTTTTGACAATAGTGAATAACGACACTATGAATTCGTGTGCATATATATGTTTGTGTCCTTGTTTTCAATTCTTCTGGGTATATACCCAGCAGTGAGATTGCTGGATCTTATGGCAGTTCTATAGTTAGCTTCTTGAGGAAGCACCAAACTGTCCTCCACAATGGCTGCACCATTCTACATCCCCAACCGCAGTGGTTAAGTGTTCCCATTCCTCCACATCCTCTCCAATGCTTGTAGTTCTCTCTTTTTATAACAGCCACTAGTCTAATGAGCGTAAGATGATATCTCATACTTTTGATTTGAATTTCCTTAATAGCTAGTGATATTGAGCATCTTTTCATGTGCATTTTAGCCATTTTTATTTTTCTTGGAAGAAGTGTCTATTCAAATCATTTGCCCATGGGTATTTTGTCTTTATATTAAATAGGTATTTTGTCTATATATTTTTATATTACCATCAAACTTTTCCAGCACCTCAAACAGATAGCCTACACCCACTATGCCATAAATCCCCACTCCCACATCCTCACTCTATTCCTCCCCTGGTAACCTGTATTCTCTTTTCCATTTCTATGAGTTTTCATATTCTAGTTATTTCATGAAAGTGGGATCATACTTCCCTCTTTCCCTTTGTATCTGACATATTTCACTCATTATGATGTCTTCAAGGTTCATCAATGTAGTAGACTGTATCAGAACTTCATTATTTTTAGAGCTGAGTAAAATTCCGTTGTATGTATATACCACATTTTGTTTAGCCATTCATTTGCTGATGGACATTTGGGTTGCTTTCACATTTTGGCTATTGTGAATCATTCCACTATGAATATTGGTATACAAATATCTGTCCGAGTCCTTGCTTTCAATTTTTTTGGGGAATATATCTAGAAATGGGATTGCCAGGATATATAATAGACCCATGTTTAACTTTTTGAGGAACAACCAAACTTTTGTTTTCCACAGTGGCTATGCTGTTTTGCATTCCCCCTGTTAAGAGGATTCCTACTTCTCCACATCTCACAAGCACTTGTTCTTTTCCATTTTTAAATAATTGCCATTCTAGTGAGGCAGTAAATCTCACTGTGGTTTTGATTTGCATTTCCCTTATGACTAATAATGTTGAATACCTTTTCATGTCCTTATTCGATTTTTGTATATCTTCTGTGGAAAAAGATGTATTCAAGTCCTTTGCTAATTATTTCAGCTGTGCCATATTTTTTTAGTTGTTGAGGGGCAGGTGTTGTTTATTCTGAATATTAACTGTCATCAGATACATGGTTCCAAATTTTATCCCATTCTTTTTGTTGTCTTTTCATGTTCCCTAGATAAACAAAATTTTTCATTTTGATAAAGTTTAATTTGTCTATTTTTCCTTTTGTTTCTAGTGCTTTTGGTATAAAGTCTTAGAATCCATTGCCTGATACAAGGTCCTAAATATATTTCTCTCTGTGATCCTTTTTGAGTTGATTTTTATATAAGGTATTAGGGTGAGACTGAGAGAATAGTGAGTGTGTTTTGCCTGTGGATTCCTGATTGCTTTGTTGAAAAGGCTAGGCTTCCTCCAGTGAAGTGCTTTTGCACTTTTGTTAAAAATCAGTTGAGGGTCTGTTCTGGGAGCCCATGAAGTGAGAACCTTAGGGACATTGATCTGGAGGGAGCTGGACAGTGAGATGAATTACTCAAGATAAAATCATGAGTTTTTCCCTAGCCAGCTAAGCCCCACCCTCAGGGCAAAGGGTTACAACATGCTCCAACTCCTGCCAGCAATCCGGTGAGAGGGAGCATTCTCTGAGAGTGGAGGGTTCAGGAAGGAGGTGGAGAGGCATTTCCTTTCTGTGGGTTTGGCTGTCTGGATCCCCTTGCAGGTTTGGGGAGCAAACTAGCCAGCTTGAAGCAGCACCAGGCCGAGGGAAGAGGTGAATCTGCTGAGGAAGTCTGATTTACCTAACCACCCTGTAATAGGAAGCTTAGTTCAGGAGGGGGCTGAGTCAGCCAATTTTATTATTCTGCAGTGATGAGTATCAGAGTCTCAGCTCTCCTGGGAAGGCCAGGCAGTGGGAAGTATTGGAATAAGTTTCCACGAACCTAATTATGGTGCCCTCAGCAGAAGGGGTGATCGAGAAGAGGACTTCTTTGGGGTCCCTTATTTCTCAAAAAACAAACAAACAAAAAATAGAAGGTTACTTTAAAAAAATTTTTAATTTAGTTTAATCACTAAAATCTGCCTCAAAACATGCAGATAGAAGCCTGCAGGGTAATTGATTGATGGACACAAGCAGGCTGAGAGGCTCCACAAGGGCCCAAAAAGGAACGCTGAACTTCCTTAATTTTGTTTGACTGCTTGCTTGTGTGTTTGTTTGGTTTTTCTTCATTTGTTTGTTTGTTTCTTGCTTTTCTTTCCTCTTTCCTCCCCCACCCCCCTATTTTTCTTTCTTTCTTTTTTTAAATTAGGTTCTGTTAGCTTGTTTCTTCTTTGCTGTGTTTCTCCTTCCTTTGTTTCCCACTCTCTGTGTATATTGATTTATCTACCAATGCTCTTTTCCTTCTTTCATCTTTCTACCTTCTGCTTTCTGTTGTGGTTCTTATATTCTATCTTTTTTCATTAGTCTACAACTTCATGGGTGTCAATTTCTATCCTGTCTATTCTGTTTTCTTTTTATTATTATTATTATTATTATTAACTTTTTCCTTTCAGCCCTGTCTTTACTCTTTCTCTCTCTCCTCATCATTTTGGCCTTATAAATCATACTATATACTTTCCTTTATTTAGTTTCTCATTCCATTGTAGGAATTCCACTTTTTTTTTTTCCAATTTCCCACCACTGCCTACATGAGTTAATATTCTTTTTCCTAAGTCTTGTAAGGCCTCTCTTCTAACTTTTATCAATATCACAATTATCCTTTTTCCTTTCTAACCTCTTTTGAATCCTTGGGCCCTAATATTTTTCCTTCAAGTGAACATAGAAAAAAGCAAGGGAATAGAACAAGAAGAACAAAGTGTCAAAGAGAAAACTTAGCACACATACAGAACTACCAGCTAAATAAATCTCTAAAGCAGAGAGAGAAGTTAATCAACTGAATAAACCCATCAAGATAAAATGATGACCAGAAGGCAATAAAAAATTACAAACCATACAGAGAAACAGGAGACATGGGTGGATCAGTCCAATGAACAAAGTAAACACCAAGAAGAGATGCAGAACATCAAACAACTAATCAAAGCTCTCCAAACTAATATAATTAAGAAGACACTGGGAGAACATATGGAAGAAATTGTAAACATGCATAAAAAGATAACGGATATGATGGTGATGAATATCACAATCCAAGAAATCAAAAAGACACTGGATTCAACTAACAGCAGATTTGAATAGGCAGAAGAAAGAATTAGTGATGTGGAAGACAGTACATCTGAAATCAAACAGATAGTAGAACAGATAGATAAAAAGATAGAAAAAATCCAGCAGGGACTTAGGGATTTAACTGACAACACAAAGCACTCAAACATATGCATTACAGACATCCCAGAAGGAGAAGAGAAGGGAAGGGAAACAGAAGGAGTGTTGAAGGAAATAATGGCTGAAAACTTCCCAACCCTAATTAGGGAAATGGATGTACATGTCCAGGAAGCACAGTGCACCCCAAACAGAATAAATCCCAACAGGCCTACTGAAAGATATATAATTATGAAAATGTCCAATGCTCAAGACAAAGAAAAAATACTCAAGGCAGCAAGAGAAAAGAGAACCATCACATACAAGGGAAGCTCAATAAGATTAAGTGCTGATTTCTCATCTGAAACCATGGAGGCAAGAAGACAGTGGTATGACATAGTCAAAGTACTAAAAGAAAAAGCTTCCAGTGACAAATTCTCTATCCAGCAAAACAGGCATTCAAATATGATGGAGAGTTCAAAATATTCACAAAGAAACATAAGTTAAGAGATTGTGCCAATAAGAAACCTGCACCTCAAGAAATACTAAAGGAAGTTCTTCAGTTTGAAAGAAAAACAGGAGAGAGAGAGTTAGAGGAGAGTGTAACAACAACTATAAAGAGAAAAAGAGAAATAAAACCAACATATGACATAGATAAACACAAAAGAAAATAAGGCTGATGTAAGAAATTCATTGAGATTGATAGCACTGAATGTTATTGGATTAAACTCTCCAGTCAAGAGACACAGACTGGCAGAATGGATAAGGAAATATGATCAATCTATATGCTGTCTACAAGAAACCCACCCTAGACCCAGGGATTCAAGAAGGCTGAAAGTGAATGACAGTAAAACGATTATACAAGCAAACAATAACCAAAAAAGGGCAGGGGTAGCTATCCTAATATCAGATAAAACAGACTTTAAATGAAAAACTACTGTAAATGATGAAGAAGGGCACCATAATTAGTAAAAAGGGTAATCTTTCAAGAAGAGAGAACAATCATAAACATTTATGCACCTAATCAGGTTTCCTCAAGACACATGAGGCAAACACTGCAAAAACTAAGTGGAGAAATAAATGCCTCTACAATTATAGTGGGGGACTTTAATACACCATTATCACCACTAGACAGAACATCTAGACAGAGAATCAGTAAAGAAACAAAGACTCTCAATAATACATTAGATGACCTGGACTTAGTAGACATATACAGAACACTACACCCAATCACAGTGGGATATACATTCTGCTCAAGTGCACATGGATCATACTCCAAGATAGACCACATGCAAGACCACAGAACAACTCTCAATGAATTCAGAAAGATTTAGATTATACCAAGTAATTTCTCTGACCAAAATGGAATGAAATTGGAAATCACTAAGGGCCAGAGAGCAACATTAGGCACAAAGATATGCAAGTGAAAAAACATGCTCTTAGACAAATAGTGGGTCAAGGAGGAAATCTCAAAAGAAATCAGTAACTACCTTAAAACAAATGAAAATGAAAACAGCACATCAAAACCAATGGGATGCAGCCAAAGCTGTGCTGAGAGGGAAGTTCATAGCCATAAATACATATACTAAAAAAGAAGAAAAAGCTGAAATTGAAGACCTAACTACACACCTGGAGGAATTGGAATAAAAACAACAAACTATCCCCAAAGTATAAAGAAGGAAATAACAAAGATTAGAGCAGAACTAAATGAAATGGAAAATAAGAAAGCACTAGGAAAAAAAAAAAAAAACCAAAAG